>JAVFBZ010158413.1:2144-18120 GCA_032466195.1 Katharina tunicata | reverse complement strand
TAATCCGATATATATCCTTCAAGCTTATGATAGATTTTGCTTCAACTTTCCCAAGCGACAGTGATCGTTGGCAAGTAGTGTTAAACATTGTGTAATATTCAATCTATAGGGAGAATGGGCCTTTAAAGGTGAGCATTTTCAATGAAATGTAAGGGCTTAAGAATATCCCTCTAAAACCAACGTTCTTTCAACTAGAACTTAACATAACTTCGCGATGACAAAACCAACTGGTATCGGAAAAGGCTGTAAGGACATACAGCGCCAAATTTCAGATAAAATTATGATGCACTCGCCGAAGATCTATCAACTTTCGTGTATTGGTGTATGGGTTTTCAAACAAAAGATCTCCATACACCATGGGGTGATCGTTGGGATAGCGACTGCATTTGTGCGTTATTTACCAAAAACATATACTTCACCGCGACGTCCATGTGACGATGTCGATAACACTCTCGAAGGCTGATGTAGAATTGGGTAATATCAGCGTTGGTACTATCACACAATCAACAAGGGCTTTAGAGTGGAATTATCGGGAGTGTAGTGCGATACCATTTGTCCTCTATGTGTTGCAAAATAAAACAGTAGCAATTACATTATACTTAAGTTCGCCACACTTTTAGAATTTTCAGTTAGTGTTACGAAATTGAAACATTCCAATCAAACGACGCGTTTCTCATTTCAGTCAGATTTATTCAATGTTGGTTCCAGTAACTTTTACCATTATGTTTTTTCATATCTATCAGCCAGATGAAAACAATCATCAGGTTGCCTTTCTCGACCGCTTTATATCACGTCTCTTGAAAAACAGATCCTGTCCCAGTAATGATATTCCACATTATGTCATTAAGGCCGTCTGGTACAATAATAGTACTGTGCCACTTTACACATCACATGGCCACTGTCCTGAGTTATGGGTAAGAAGAGAAAAGCTCCATTTCTATTTATTACGATCAATTAAAAATCCCACTGTGCGTTTATGAGTTTCCTTAAAATTTATATAGACTCTTAGACGTATCTCAGGTAATCGATATTATCGAAACGAGAGATGTTTTTATCTGAGGCAATCGATATTGTCGAAACCATCGATATTAAACGATTATTTTATGTGAACGACTTTCCTTAAATGGAACAGTAGCTGTTAATCTGGGGCAATACTACAAAATGTACGAGCAGATCTTTCAATAAATGTAATGATCGTATCAAACATAACTTAAAATCCATTCGTTTTAGATGCATTGTGTCCAACAATTTCATTTACGGTCAATCCCCAACACATTCTCCCTTCTTCATGACTGTTCTCTCATAAAACTTTATACTGTCATAATAGATCCCTATCACATATCTGGGTCTATTTTTGTCTTCTATATTATGTATACAGGAGTTCAAGTAGCAATGAATTCTAAAACTTAGCAGACACCCACGCTGTTTACTGAGAAATTGAATTAATAAGACCGGACGTTTATCGCGTATAACAAATGCAGTAACGTTATTCTGAACAAAATTCAAATGTAGCATGATTTCGATGAGGCTTCATAAAATAGTAAAGCACCACAATTCCTGAAGTCAACAAAGGATCTCAAACTTGTGTTATACATGAAAGTGGTCATATATATACTATTTAATCCTTTACCTAAAACCAATAATTTGTTAACAGACACGAACATTGGAAAGTAATTAACTACACACAGTAACAAGTTATTTTCATTTATTAATAATTAGCTACGTTTATGCCACAAACATAGTTTTCTGGCTTAGGGCGGTATATTTTGAGCTTATATTCATGCTGTTAATCTTAGCACTGGAACAACATTCAATTTCCAACAGAGCTAGAACAAAGTAACTTCAAAATTGTTGGTTGTGTCCAGGTACATTTATATCCATCTGCGTCCATCGACTCCAGGTTTAGAGCACGAAATTCATATGTTTCAGCATAGATCGCTGGCTGGTTTTGATAAGGTTTCCTAAAGGACCTTTGGGATGGCTGGACAGAAGATTCATGTAAACAGGTGCTTTCGGTAATGGGCATCAGGAAGCTGATTTGTCGTGGTACCTTGTTTTGAGTCTTGTCCTTGTCCAGTGGCGTCCTCTCCTGATGTCAGTATCGTTTTAGTCATTCCGGTAACCCATTGGACTGACACACTATCATATAAGTGAAATGACGTACTGTATACTATACTTCTCAAAAGCCAGTTGGTCAGGCGACTGCACGTATTCGAAGGGAACATTACCAATCGACAGGACGTTTAATATTTATTTTCATTAAACACAATCAGTTTAAATATCATAAATTTTATTTCAAACGTTTCAGCGCAAGCTAGTCATCACTTCAACCTATTTTATGATTTCAACTTTGGGTAGGTTATAGCTGGAATATGATAAAAACCTAAATTGTTTTCGCTGGAAACGCATTTCGAGCAAAAACATTTTTAATATAACATTACACTGAACACATTAGAAAGGTTAACCACAGTATACCCGACATTTTAGGATTGGTACCCATGCCCAAGTAACCTAACCTGCTGGCATTTTTAAAAGTCACTCATGATAAAATATTTCATATTGTCAGACTAGTGTGAAAGAACATGTTAAAAAACTCTGTCAACTTTGATGCTGTTTTTTACTTTTCCTAAAGACCTTGTCAGTTATTCAACAATTCAGGTATTTTTTTTATCTCTTTAAAGCCGTTAAAAGTATAACGTTTATAAGATCTCCTATTGCCAGATTTGTATGATCAAAAAGTGTATTCAGTTGCCATTCTTGTCGTACACAAGTACCAAACATGATCTCAACTTCTAGACACTAAAAGACAAGCTAGAGAATGTATGACTGAGTTTGTTATAATAAGAATAGAATGGAAACGTGAACAGGTATCTATGGAAGGACTTTTACCAAAAAGTAGATCAAAATGTTTAATTTAACTTACTGGATAAAAAATGCAAAGGAAACTGTCCAATCAAAGTATCGTGATAACAATAGCGTAACAACTCTTTAATGTTAACTCTTAGTTCCAAACCGAATCGTCTGTCAAACATGTTATGTACGAGTTTACACAAATGCCACACAAGTTTCAGATATATTGTCTTCTTGGAGATCATTCCCAATGCTTTTTTGACGTTTATGTCAAAATGAACAGGCTTAAATACATAAAAAAAAATGCTACATGCTGTCTGAGCTGGCGGGCTCTTAGAAAAATAAACTTAATTTCATCAATATTTTCTGGTTTAAGCACAAACAAACAAACAGACATAACGAAAATCCATGTTTGTCTTAATGCGAAGAACGAGTTCAATACTTATATATTTTATTCACTCACTATATTTGTTGTTAAGGATTTTTAAAAAGTAAAGTATCATTGGGCAAACATAGAATAAGAGAAATTCCGAACATGGAGTAAAATAACGAATAAATAAACTTGCGATCTCGCATGAATTACGGTGGTTACATTATGTTTTTGTAAGAATACTTTAAAGATTATTAAAAATTATTCGATTGGTTCATAGTGCAGCTACTTACAACTGTCAGAACGCCTGATGACTAGTTGCTATCCAATTTCGGAACCAGTTATCTAGTTTTGTGACAAAAGCCAATCTCACTGATCAAATTGATTCCCATATATTTTGTACTTTTCATTAACGTATTGTTCGACACAAATTACTGGGTGGTCTACGTTTGAATATTTAAACATGTTTCTTACGTATCAGGTTTAAGCGGCACCCAGAAGCTGGGTACATTTATACTTTGTATCCTATACCCAGAAATTGAAAACCTATCTTAGTCATGTTTATGTTATGTTCGGTACTATGCAGTAAGTTTGTCGTCGGTATTCCTTCCTTTGTTTAAATTTGTCAATATGTTGATTACAATCAGTCTGCAAGCGCAACTTATTGTTACTACAACGTTCTATGGGAATTAAGGTAAATATTCCTTTTAAAAAATTGGTTTAATTGAAAGTTCTTAATGAAACTCCGATACAAACCCTTAAATACTACCTTCACGTTCACATTTAATAATTGAGTATATTAAAAATCTGATGCATGTTCTTAATACAGTGTAGAATGAATTACGTCTTTATAATGTATGCTTGTCTAGCAAGTTTAACAGAACGATACATAGAACACAAATACCTCCATTCCACTCCTTGAAACGTTTACCGTGGCTGCAGAAATCGCGGTGTGGTTTTTGCCAGGTTTCTTCCAGTTTTCCACCATACACCTCCAACGCAAAGTCGTTATGTAAGCAAAATGATATTGAATTTGTCGTTGAACACCGGTCAAAGAAATCACTAAATTTAACACCTTGAGCCAAAGACAGCCACACAAACTATGTCCACGACAGCCTATGTATTCTTGCACTCGTTTCTATTATCGGTAATCTGTTAAAAACATCAACTATATTTTCAACAGACTTTAAGAAGGATTCCCTTTGCCCTTTTCAAGAAATTATGTCATGTATTATATAAAGTTGTTGAAATTCCCTGTTCGTTTGCAGCTTTGCATCTAGTGTCAAAAACGAACAAACGGACCCCAAATACCTTGTAGTCTTTGGTGAGCTTTTGTAAAACCGTTATAAACCATTCAATTATTCTGCGCGATCGACCTTTGCTCTACTTTGACATTAACGACTTTTTAAAACTTTCCTTTGAAATCTGATGACATTTGTATGAATGCAAGCAGATAATCCTTTACAAATAGATACTCGACTAGAAATTGAACTGCATAAGTGACTTTCACACAACGATGTCTAAACTAGTTTATCCCATAATCCTTAAATAAAGTTTACCTAGGGTGAGTCTTTACATTTAAAAAGGTATATATTTGTTCAAAAGCCATCGTCAGAAGATAATGAAGTTCAAACGTTATATTAAATCCTATCTGAAGTGCTAATTTTGACACGCTCTATCTCCTTATGAAGAAAACAAAAATAACCTTTTCTCAATCTGCAGTGATCAACAGAGGATGAAGTATAATATATTTTGTTGCAGGTTTTACCAAACAGAAATGTTGATTGAGATGAAGTGTGGTATTAATCCGATATATATACTTCAAGCATATGATAGATTTTTAATCCACATTTAATACGCTGGGGTCCCCAAGCGACAGTGATCGTTGGCAAGTAGTGTTAAAGATTGTGAGATATTCAATTTATAAGGAGAATGGGCCTATAAAAGTGAACAAAAGCATTTTCAATGAAATGTAGGGGCTTAAGAATATCTGTCTAGAACCGATGTTCTTTTAACGAGAACTTTACTTTACCTGGCGATGTCAAAACAAACTTATAACGGAAAAGGCTGTAAGGACACACAGCGCCAAATTTCAGATATATTATAATAACTATTTTATTGCAAATATGTGTTCATTTTACGATTTGTCAAGAGTTTTTTTCTTTGGCAGTACCAATTTATCTACCGAACTTTCCGACTCTTCACACAGAAGAGATGCATAGGAGCTTATCAGGATTTTGATTATGTTTGTTGATTGTAACATTCAATTCAAATGCAATATTTTCGATTGGAAGATCTTCGTCTAACGTGTCTTAAGTGTTGTAATGCCCAATCTAGCAACTGTGGTGTATTGGTGTATGGGTTTTCATACAATGAATATCCATACACCCTGGAGTGATCGATGGGATAGTGACGGCACTTGGAAGTTATTTAGCAAAAACATCTTCTCCAACGTTCATGTGACGATGTCGATAGCACTCTCGAAGGCTTATGTATAATTGGGTAATATCCGCGTTGGTATTACAACACAATCAACAATGGCGTTGCAATTTGATGCAGTCTATAATTTCGTTATGAATTTTTTCCTTTCTCCTTAAAGTGATGGTCCTGGCTCCAGTAACCCAATCTTATAAATATCTGGAGAAAGAAACGATTTCCCTGTCAACGACCACTGGTAGTCGATATTTTGGGCGTGGGCTTCTCTCATTGCAGGTATGTATATCTAGAACAGCCTTACAACTAGGACATCGTCGCCGTGTTACGTAGCTAATATGAGGAAGATGTCTCAAGAAAAACATGTTATTGGTCAATAATATTTGAGCTCGTACATTTATCATTAAAGTGCAGTAAGATGGTCACGGTAAAAATTATCAGTAAACTTTGTTCCTTTATTATCCGGTGTTTAAGCCGTCATTGTACACAACATTTAGTTGAATAGAAACGTAAACAGAGCAAATAGACAAAAGAAGCAATGCCCTTTCTATGCATGTTAATTTTATTGCATTCCGCACCGCTATTCTAAGTGCTTAACATAACGTGTTTAGTCATGTTTCTGTTATGTTCGGTACGTGCTATATTATAAACCAAATGCAGATCACCTGTTCAGTATTGATTAGGGAGATGTAATACACTACGTCCTATGCAGTACGTTTGTCGTTGGTATTCCTCCCTTTGTTTAAATTTGTCAATATGTTGATTACAATCGGTCTGCACAGGCAACTTATTGTTATTACAACGTTCTATGGGAATTAAGGTAAATATACGTTAACAAAATTGGTTCAATTGAAGGTTCTTAGCGAAACTAAGATATTAACCCTTAAATACTACATTCATGTTCACATTTAATAATTGGCTATATTCAAAATCCGATGGATGTACTTAATACAATGTAGAACGACTTACGTCTTTATAATGTATGCTTGTCAAGCACGTTTAACAGAACGATACATACACAAAAAAATACCTCCATTCCACTCCTTGAAAAGTTTACATGGCTGCAGAATTCGCGGTGTGGTTTTTGCTAGGTTTCTCCTCAGTTTTCCACCATACACCGTCAACACAAAGTCGTTATAAGCAAAATGATCTTGAATTTGTCGTTAAACACCTGTCAAAGAAATCAATAAATTTAACACCTTAAGCCAAAGACAGCCACACAAACTATGTCCACGACAGCAAATGTAGTCTTACACTGCTTTCTCGTACTGGTAAACTGCTAAAAACATCAACTATATTTTCAACAGACTATAAAAAGGATTTTCTTTTACCCTTTTCAAGAAAATATGTCATGTATTATAAATGGCTGTTGAAATCCCATGTTCGTTTGCAGCTTTGCCTCAAGTGTCGAAAACGCCCAAACGGACCCCAAAAACATTGAAGTCTTTGGCGAGTTTTTGTAAAACCGTTACAAATCTTTCAATTTTTCTGCGCGATCGAACCTTGTTCTACTGTGACATTAACGACTTTTATAAAATTTCCTTTGAAATCTGATGACATTTGTATGAATGCAGGCAGATAATCCCTAACAAATAGATAATCGACTCTGAAATGGATTGCATAAGTGATTTTAACAGCACAAGTAAAGTCTAAACTGGTTTATCCCATAATCCTTAAATAAAGTTTGGCTAGGACGGGTCTAAAAAGTAAAAATAAGGAAGAAGATAATGACGTTCAAACGTTATATTAAATCCCCTCAGTCACTAATTTTGACACGCTCTATCTCCTTATAAAGATAACAAAATCACCTTTTTCTCAATCTGCAGTGATCATCAGAGGATGAAGTATAATATATTTTGTGGCAGGTTTTACCAAACAAAAGTGTGGTATTAATCTGATATATATCCTTAAAGCTTATGATAGATTTTGCATCCACGTTTAATTCGCTGGGGTCCCCTAGCGACAGTGATCTTGGCAACTAATGTTAAACATTGTCAATTTATAGGGAGAGTGGGCCTATAAAAGTGAGCATTTCAATGAAATGTAGGGGCTTAAGAATATCTCTCTTAAACCGATGTTCTTTTAACCAAATCTTTAATTTACTTCGCGATGTTAAAACCAACTGGCAACGGAAAAGGCTGTAAGGACACACAGCGTCAAATTTCAGATATATAATAATAACTATTTTATTGCATATACGTGTTCATTTTGCGATTTGTCCTAGTTTTTGTTTTTCTTGACTAGTACCCTTGAATAAACCAATTGATACACTGAATTTTCCGACTCTTCAAACAGAAAAGAAGGATAGGAGGTTATCAGGATTTTGGTTATGATTGTTGATTGTAACATTCAATTCAAATGTAATATTTTCGATTGGAAGACCTTCGTCCAACGTTTCTTAAATGGTATAGGGTGCATACGTAATCTCTAGCAACTTGTGTGTATTGGTGTATGGGTTTTCATACACGGAATCTCCATACACCCTGGAGTGATCGATGGGATAGTAACGGCACTTTGTCGTTATTTAGTAAAAACATTTACTCCATCGATACGTCCATGTGATGATGTTGATAGCCCTCGCGAAGGCTTATGTAGAACTGGGTAATATCAGTGTTGGTATTATCACACAATCAACAACGGCGTTGGAGTGGAGTTATCGGCAGTGTAGTGTGAGACCATTTGTTCTCTATTCGTTGTAAAATAAAACGAAACCAATTTCATTTTAATTAAGTTCGCCACACTTTTCGAATTTTCAGTTGGTGGTACGAAATTGAAACATTCTAATCAAACGGCGCGTTTCTCATTTCAGTCGGATTTATTCAATGTTGCTTCCTGTAACTGTTATCATTATGTTCTTTAATATCTATCAGCCAGATAAAAACAATCAACAGATTGCCTTTCTCGAACGCTTTATATTATGTCTAATGAAAAAAAGACCCTGTGTCAGTAATGAAATTCCACATTTTGTCGTGAAGGCCGTCTGGCAAAATATGGTACTGTTGCATTATATATCACATAACCACAACCCTGTTTGCCGATTAAGAAGAGAAACCCTCAATTTCCATATATTATGACTGTGTAAAATTCCCACTGTGATTAAATATTTTTTGCAGAAAAGTTTAATAGACTCTTCAATGTATCTCAAACAATCGATATTATCGAAATTACAGATATTTTTATCTAAGAAAATCGATATTGTCGATAATTAAAACAATTTATATTAAACGATTTTCTATGTCAACGACTTTCCTTCCATTGAACAATAGCTGTTAATCTGTGGCATTGATATAAGGTTGATAAGCAGATCGTTCAATATGTTTCATGATCACATTTTACGCATAACTTAAAATACATTTTTATTTTGTCCAACTATTTCATTTAGGGTCAATCCCCAACACATTATTCCCTCTTCGTGACTATTATCTCATAAAACTTTGTACTGTTATAATGGATGGCTATCACATATTTAGGGTTATTGTATTTCTATATTACGCCCAATTGTATAGAAATTCAAGTAGCAATGAGTTATAAAACTTTAGACACTCACGCTGTTTACTGAGAAAAATAATAATAACTCCAACATGAGCCAGTAAAATATAAAGTTTGGATGTTTATCGCCTATAACAAATGCTTTCACGTTATTCTGAAAAAAGTTCCACATGTAGCTTAAATGTAGTCCGCCATACCTTTTACTTACAGTAGTTAAGTTGAAATGGCTTTTAGTGGAAAACGAGTAACCCCACCAAAAATGTAACATCAGTTTTAGTAACAATTTTATACGGTCTATAATTTGACTATGACTTTTTTCCTGTCCATTGTGTGATCGAACCAGGCATTGTAACGCTCCGTGATCTTATTTCGCGCGGATCGAATTTAAAAAGTTTGCTGCTCCTATTTACATTGGCTAAAATATATATTTGTTCAATAGAGACGTTGTTCAGCGTGACATTTTTATCTTATTTCGACGGGGTTTCATAAAATGTTTAAAGCACGAAAAAGTCAACAAAGGATATTAAACTGTTGGTATACACGAAAGTGGTAAGTGGGACTATATGCTGCCAATCTAGATTTCAATCAAATATAAATGTTCATATAATATAATATTTGAAACATCACAATATATATACTATTTAATCCTTTACCAATAATTTGTTAACAGACACGAAAATTGGAAAGTAATTAACTAAACACAGTAACAAGTTATTTCCATTTTTTAATAATTAGCTACGTTTATGCCACATATATAGTTTTCTGGCTAAGATCGGAATATTTTGAGCTTATATTCATGTTGCTGTTAAACTTAGCACTGGAAGAACATTACATTTTCAACAGC
Organism: Katharina tunicata; assembly: GCA_032466195.1. Classification (NCBI taxonomy): domain Eukaryota; kingdom Metazoa; phylum Mollusca; class Polyplacophora; order Chitonida; family Mopaliidae; genus Katharina; species Katharina tunicata. The sequence continues at coordinate 8,134 of JAVFBZ010158413.1, read as the reverse complement.
GCTATGACCAGTGACTTCAAAATGTTGGTTGTGGCCAGGTACGTTTATATCCATCTGCGCCTATCGACTCCAGGTTTAGAGCTCGAAAATCATTTGTCAACATACATACCAGGCTGGTTTTGATAAGGTTTCCTACTGGGCCTTGGTGATGACTGGGCAGAAGACTCATGTAAACTGGTGCTTTCAGAGGTAATGGACATCAGGAAGCTGTTTTGTCTTGGTACCTTGTTTTGCGTCTTGTCCTTATCCAGTGGCGTCCTTTTCTGTTGTCAGTATCGTTTTAGTCATTCCGGTAGCCCATTAGACTGGTACACTATCATATAATTGAAATGACGTTCTGTATACTATTTATACTACTTAGTTAAATCAAACCTAAATTGTCTGGGAATTAGTCCTTTCCCTGTTTATTTTACGTAACCTTGTCTCCATTCAATTTACAAAACTCTGGTCAGGTAAGCTTAAGTGGTAGGGTCCATATTTGTACTAGGGCATACAACTATTTCGTTTAACCTGTGTTTGCGAAACCCATAAATTATAACAAACACAAATTTTAAAAATAACTTACGTAACGGTGACATGTGTCTTCTCAAAAGCCAGTTAATGTTTAATTTGGCGTATCGGAAGGGACATAACCAAAACCACGTGAAGTTTTACTTGTTTTAAAAAAAGACAATCAGTTGAAATATTATAAATTTAATTTCAAACTCATCAGGGCAAGCCAGACATTTTTTTCATTTTTATGTTATGCTGATAATTGCCGTTTATGAGAAACACTTTTATGATTTAACTAGTTGCTCGTTATAATAAGGATATGATGTAAACGCATTTCGATAAAAAAAAGACCAAAAAATAACATTCACTGAATGAATTAGAAAGACAAACCACCGTAAAATAAAACGATACAATTATCACTCTAGAGTGAGAATGTTTAATGATTTGAATAGAGCTGTGGTGTGGTCCAGTTTATTTGAATGAGTGATGATTCGAATCGATCGTTTCTGAAGGATAAAGAGGGAATGCAGATGACTAGGGTAAGTATTTCCCCATACTTCTTGATATTCTATATCCAGAACTTGAAAATCGATCTTAGTCATGTTTCTGTTATGTTCCGTACGTGCTATATTAGAAACCAAATCCAAATCACCTAGTCATTATCAATAATGGAGGCGTAGCACGCTACGTCCTATGCAGTAAGTGTATCATCTTTGTCCATTCCTTTGTTAAATTTTCCAATCTTATTGATTCGGTCAGCAAGCTCAAGTTATTGTTTTTGCAACGTTCTATGGAAATTAAAGTAAATATACTTTAACCAAATTGGTTTAACTGAATGTTCGAAATAAAATGCAGATATTAACACTTGAATACAACGTTCACGTACATGTACATAATCATAAATTGGGTATATTGCAAATATTTTGCATGCACTTGTTGCAGAGCAAAATGACTTACGTCTTTAAAATGTATACTTGTCTCACAGGTTTAACAGAAGTGTGCATAGAGCACTGTAGGTTACTTTAAATGTTGTTTTCTAGTTAAATACCGTAAACATTCACAGTAATATCTCCATTCCTCAACTTGAGAAGCTTCCAGTGGCTGCGGAGATCGTGGGGTGGTTTTTGCGAGGTTTCTGCCCAGATTCCCACGATACACCGCCAACTCAAAGTCGTTAAATAATTGAAATCATCTTGAATATAATATTGTTAAACACCGATCACAGAAATCAATAAATCTAACACATTGAGGAAAAGACAGCCACACAAACTAAGTTTTGGACAGCGAATGTATTCTTACACTCGTGTCTCTAGACAGCTGCTAAAAACATCAACTATATTTGCAAAAGACTTTTAAAAGGAATTCCTTTGCCCTGTTCAGGTAAATAAGTCATGTATTATATAAGGCCGGTAAAACCCAGTGTTCGTTTTGCAGATTAGCCTCAAATGTTAAAAACGCTCAAACGGGATCCAAACGCTTATTGGCCTAAGTGCTTTTTTTGTAAAAACGTTATAAATAATTCAATTATTCTACGCAATCGACCATTCCACAACTGTGACATTAACGGCTTTTATAAAACTTCCCTTTGAGATCTGATGACATTTGGATGAATGCAAGCAGATAATCCTTTACAAATAGATACTCGACTGAAAACTGGACTGCATAAGTGACTGACTCTCACACAAAGGGTAAAGTCTAAACTGGTTTATCCCATAATCCTTAAACAACGTTCGGCTAGGATGGATCTTAAAATTAAAAAAAAACATATATTTGTTCAAGAGCCATCGTCAGAACAGAATAAAGTTCAAACGGTATATTCAACCCGTTCTCAAGTACTAATTTTGACACGCTCTGCCTCCATGTGGAGATCAACAAATAACCCTTTTCTCCATCAGCAATGATCCGCAGCGGATAAAGTATAATATATTTCGTAGCAGGTTTTACCAAACAGAAGTGTTGATTGATATGAAGTGTGGTATAAATCCGATATATATCCTTCAAGCTTATGATTTGCTTCAACTTCCCAAAGCGACAATTATCGTTGGCAAGTATTGTTAAACGTTGTGAGATATTCAATTTAAAGGGACCAGTGAACAATAGCATTTTCAATGAAATAAGAATATCTCTCTAAAACCGATGTTCTTTTAACCACAACTTTACAATTCTTCTCGATGTTAAAACCAACTTGTAACGGAAAAGGCTGTAAGGACACACAGCGTCAATTTTCAGATCTATAATAAAAAAAAAAAATTATTGCATATACGTGTTCATTTGCGATTTGCCCAGAGTTTTTTTTCGGAAGTACCTTTGAATTAACCAATTGATATACCGAACTTCTTGACACTTCACACACAATAGAAGCATAGGAGATTAGCAGCATTTTGATTATAGTTGGTGATTGAAACATACTATTCAAATGCAATATTCGTGCAACGTTTCTTAAGTGGTGTAGTGCGCACGCAGAAGCTCTAACAACTTGTGTTTATAGGTGTATGGGTTTTCATACAATTAATCTCCATACACCCTGGTGTGATCGGTGTGATTGCGACGGCACTTGGACGTTATTCAGCGAATACAAATATTCCATCGCGACGTCAATGCCACGGTGTCGATAGTACTCTCGAAGGCTTATGTAGAATTGAGTAATAGCAGCGTTGGTATTATCACACAATCAAAAACGGCTGTGGAGTGGAGTGGAGTTATCGGGAGTGTAGTGTGAGACCAGTTGTCCTCTATTTGTTGCAAAATAAAACAGTAGCAATAACATTATACTTAAGTTCGCCACACTTTTAGAATTTTCAGTTAGTGTTACGAAATTGAAACATTCCAATCAAACGACGCGTTTCTCATTTCAGTCAGATTTATTCAATGTTGGTTCCAGTAACTTTTATTATTATGCTCTTTCATATCTATCAGCCAGATAAAAACATTCAACATATTGCCTTTCTCGAACGATTTATATCATGTCTAATGAAAAACAGATCCTGTCCCAGTAATGAAATTCCACACAAGGCCGTCTGGTATTGTATCATTTTACACATTACATGGCCACTGTCCTGTGTGATGAGTGAGAAGAGAAACACTCGATTCCATTAAATATTATTGATTTTCCAGAAAAGTTATATAGGCTCTTAAACGTATCTCAGACAATCAATATTATCGAAATGAGAGATGTTTTTATCTAAGGCTGTCGATATTGTCGATAATTAATACAATCGATTTTAAACGATTTTTTTTTTGTGAACGACTTTCCTTCCATTGGACAGTAGCTGTTAATCTTCGGCATTAATATCAGGTTGGTAAGCAGATCTTTCAATACATTTATTGATCCCATATAAAGCATAACTTAAAATACATTAATTTTTAGATGCATAGTGTCCAAATATTTCATTTAGGGTCAATCCCCAACACATCCCTGACTATTATCTCATAAAACTTTATACTGTCATAATGGATCGCTATCACATATTTGGTTATTTTTTCTTCTATATTACGCCCAATTATACAGAAGTTCAAGTAACAATGAATTATAAAACTTAACAGACAGGCACACTGTTTACTGAGAAATAGTAATACGGCCTACATAGAGCCAGTAAATAATAAAGTCCGGATGTTTATCGCGTATAACAAATGCTGTAACGTAATTCTGATTTTTTTTCAAAATGTATCATAAATGTAGTCCACCATACATTTTACTTACAGTAGTTCAGTTGAGTGGCTTTCAGTGGAAAACAAGTACACCCACAAAAATATGTAACAGCAATTTTAGTAACCATTTGATACCGTCTATAATTTGACTGTGACATTTTTTCCTTTGTTTAAGTGTCGAAAAAATATTATATTGTGGATATCTTCGTATGATCGACTCAGGCGTTGTAAAGCTCCATGACTATCTTATTTTGCGTGGATCCAATATCGACAGTTTGCTGCTCCTATTTCCATTGGCTAAAGGATCTATTTCCACAATCCATGCGTTGTTGAGCTTTCTATTTTTATCTGATTTCGATGAGGCTTCATAAAATAGTAAAGCATCAAAATTCCTGAAGTCAACAAAGGATCTCAAACTTTTGGGACACATGCAAGTTGTCAGTGTGACTATTTGCTACCAATCTAGATTTCAATCAAATATAAATGATCATATAATATAGCGTTTAAATCTTCACAATATATATAGGGCCTACTATTTAATCCTTTACCTAAAACCAATATTTTGTTAACAGACACGAAAAATGGAAAGTAATTAACTAATCACAGTAACAAGTTATTCCCATTTATTAATAATTAGCTACCCTTATGCCACATACATAGTTTTCTGGCTTAGGGCGGTATATTTTGAGCTTATATTCATGCTGTTAAACTTAGCATTGGAAGAACATTACATTTCCAACAGCGCTAAATAGAACAAGTGACTTTAAAATTGTTTGTTGTGTCCAGTTACGTTTATATTCATCTGTGTCCATTGACTCCAGGTTAAATTCTCGAAATTCATATGTGTCAGCATAGATCACTGGCTGGTTTTGATAAGGATTTCTACGGATTTGGAAGCTGATTTGTCGTGGTACCTTGTTTTGAGCCTTGTCCTTGTCCAGTGGCGTCCTTTTATGTTGCCAGTATCGTTTTAGTCATTCCGGTAACCCACTGGTCTGGTACACAATCATATAATTGAAATGACGTTCTGTATACTATTATATACTACTTAGTTAAATCAAACCTACATTGTCTGGGAATTAGTCATTTCACTGTCCATCTTACGTAAACTTGTCTCCATTCAATTTGCAAAACTCTGCTCGGGTATGCTCCAGTTGTAGGGTTCATATTTGTACTAGGGGCATACAACTATTTGGTTTAACCTGTGTTTGCGAAACCCATCAATTATAACTAACAAAATATCAAAAAAAATGACTTACGTGACAGTGACATGCGAAATATTTTTGTCTCTCAAAAGCAATTTAATGTTTAATCTGGTGTTGACACGTATCGGAACATAACCAAAATCACGTGAATTTTTACTTGTTTTCAATAAACACAATCAGTTGAAATATTATAAAATTATTTTCAAAATCATCAGCGGAAGATAGTCATTACTTCATTTTTATGTAGTGTTGATAATTAGCGTTTATGGGAAACACTTTTATGGTTTAACTAGTTGCTCGTTAAAATTAGGATATGATGTAAAAGTCAACGGTTTTCACTGGAAACGCATTTCGATAAAAAACGACAAAAGAATAAGATTACACTGAATACAATAGAAAAACAAACCACCGTCAAATAAAACGGTACCAATTAAATTGTAATTAAGTTCGCCATACTTTTAGAATGTTAGGTTAGTGTTACGAAATTGAAACATTCCAATCAGATGACGCGGTTCGCCTTTTATCCGGATTTATTCATATTTGATTCCAGTAAAATAAATTGTTAGCATTATATTTATGAGCCAGATAAAAACAACCAACATATTTTTCGTTTCTTGCTATGCAATCAATCAATTTGGCAATACA
>JAVFBZ010158402.1:281-18121 GCA_032466195.1 Katharina tunicata | reverse complement strand
CAATCACCTTTTAAATCACCTTTATTGCTTGAGCAAACACTTTGAGCCAGTTTTCCTAGCCTTAGTGTTAAACCTTTGGAACATTCATAACACATACTGTATGACCTGGAAGCTTAAGCGTCGTCTACAATGTAGATTGGCAAACCGACAGTTATAGCTGTGAAGGTCAATTCATAATTACAGAATATTAATCAATAGGTATTTAGGTATTGTCTCGGCATTTAGTGGCTTTGGATATCTTTTTTGATCCTTGCGTGAATCTTTTAGTTTGTACAAAGGATACTAATATGCTTGGTTTTATTTGTTCTATGTTGGTGCCAAAGCCTAAAGTCCCCCAACACCCTGGGTTCTAATCTGAAAGACAACCATATTAACGTTGTCTTTTTACAGCAGTTTACTCCACTTTTAAGAGTCATCCAAACAAACAAACAAAATGTGTTAAATCATACAATACGACCTGAGGGCTGCTTTCTAAGTTCTATGGCGCCCACTGTTGAAGGTACATGTATCTTGTCACCATGATCACTGCATGTGTGAAACATAGCAAAGCTTTTGCCCCAATATCAACGACATGATGTTGATACATTGAATTGAATTGTAATATTTCATTGGATTCTTTTGGACCGTTTACACATTGAAGCTTTCTCTGTAAGCATGACATAACTCGGCTTAGTCACTCCTTTTATAATTATCATGCTTTAAATACATCTGCCAGGCCTGAGCAATTGTCGTAGATAAACATAATTTCTTTTCTGTCTAATTTGTTACCAAAATAATTTCTCAGGCTGTTAGACATTTTCCACATTCCTCACTTGCAAAAAACACCCCACTGTGATAATCATGACATTAATGTGAGCTTCCAAGCTCATTTTATTACGTTGACCTTTACACTATACCTGTACTTCAAATGATTTTGGACATTGTTCTTATGTACATCAACTATAATTGAATTATTTGCGGCAAGAATTTGACAAATCTTAGATGACAAAACAGGTAAATGCAATATGTAAAGTTTTTGTACCAACACCTTTCTGACTCTAATAAAGCTGAAGAATCTTTTCCTTTACGCTTTGTTAAATTTATTTGTTTTATTACGATATTTTATGAGTGTTTGATTTTGACTCAATACAACTCTAGTAACTTCTATCTGGAGATACATCTATATTTAACAGTTGGTGGACACAAACTTTTCCCCTGGGGTAACATGGGCATGATTTGTTCTACACTTTGTCTTATTACCCTTCGTTATTTGTTCTATAGTTGCCTACTATCAGCTCATTGTTCTTTTCAAATTTCTCTTTTTTTCAGCCTTTAAGACAAGAGCAACAAACATTGTCTATCAGTTTATTTCACTTGAATTAAAAAAAAAAAAAAACTTTAGTACATTATTAAACCCACTAAATCAATTAAGTTTTACTTAAGTGATGTTGATGTCACATTGTCTAGTCTAGTGATACAGAAGAGGATTGTAAGATGGATCAGTTCTATCTGCTGTACTCTGTCAAGTGTGTCTGGTGATGAATGGAACCAATGATTGGAGCAGACAGCCACAAATAGAGGCATCCCTCATAGACCTACTAGCCAAGTCAGGGATGGTATTAATCAACCCCTTACACAAGACCCTGTCAATTGGTATGCAGGCCCAGTGAGTCCTCCTCACACAGCAGCCCTAGTTTAATAGGCAATCCACATACTTCAGAAAAAAAAGCCAATTTTTATTGGCTCAGTGTTATCAAAATATTCCATTCAGAAATTCTTTTGTATCAAACTCTATGAATAGATTTCCATATCAAGGAAAATATCCCCATCCAAATATGAATTCTGTGAATGGATTTATAAAGGATTTAAGCTTGTGCATAAAACCACTGTTCACTCAAGCGGCTGGATCAGGCGATATATTTACCACTACTAGATGAGGTGACCCCATGACCATACTATATCTAACCAAATCCAGCTTAGTTTTGCCGCTACTTGATTTAGTTGTGTTATGAGGGAAAGGGAATTAAGATCAGGCTTTGTGTTGGGAGTTTAGCTTGTTAGTTATGAGAGGCTTTCCAAGGATTGTTCAAAAAGTCTGATCACACTTATAATAGATTTGGTCTGGAATTGAATCACATTCTGCCGTTGTGTTACGAGTTCTGGCAGAAAATCGAAACCGATATTAGTTTCGCCTTGTGATCTGGGTCACTTTTTCTTAAGTACTAGTTTCCAGACGAACAAAAATATTATTCAAAAGTTGCAGACTTTTTTGGCATGTCAGATGCTATTAGAAAAAAAATCCATAATAAAGTTTTATTTTTGATGAATTGAAAGTATGGTATTAAAGTAATATCACATGACTTTCATATGGAATGGAACAACAATATCTCTAGACGAAAAAAAACAACAACAAACCCTTCACATTGAAATTTTATTTGCATTATATTCATGTGCGTTTAAACAATGCTTTTTTATCAGATATATTTCATTTTTGTTAAAGTAAACTAACCTCAAAACAAAGTGTTTCTCTATTCATAAAGCTGACAGCTGTATATTCCACAATTTTGTTAACTTTACTTGTCATGAAAAGATGTATTGTTTAATGGTGCTATTGTACCAAAAATTAATATTTTTTTTATTTGAGAATTTTACACAATACTCGTGTCATTAAAGAGGAGACCTGTCATATATGTACCTACATGTATTGTATCAGGTGACCGTTCAACAATAGGTAAATATGATAAAGCACATGCCATGTTTATATGTGATACAAATTAATAACGGTTCTATTTATTATTTTTTGTTGTCTTGTGTTTTATCCCTATAATGTAAAAGGGTATCATGAAATTCATTATTTTGTGCAGATTAGTCTTAATTGTTTCTTAAAAGTTAATAATAAACGCCAAGACAGTATGGTTACAGGGTTTCTTAGCCAGTGTTTGTCCTTGTTGTTATGAACTGGGCAAAGACAAGACTGCATTGTTTGTGCAGACGTCTCTCTCGGTTATGTGCAGCCTAGATACACAATATGGACTATTATCTTTATATATGACAGTAAGACTTGAACAACTAGTGTTTGCCTAACAAGCTGTTCTTAATGAGGATTTCTCACGCACATGGTATATTTAGTGTACTGAGTGCCCTAAAAACCTACCCATCAATGTTATAGTCCATCAACAGCCTTAATTCATTCATATCTGACAGGACAAAGTTTTTTCGTGCCCTTTGGCGATATCATCTTTATAAGTTTTGTACATGTATGTAAATACCCAAATGTTCTATCTGTACTGTTTACCTCAGATGTACCTGTACTGTAAATAGACATTTCTGGTAATTTTTACATAATTTGTTATCCCATACTTGATGACCTCATTTACATATAGCTTTCAGTATCATGTCTCTACTTTCCCACTGGACTGTTTGTTCTGGTGAAGCTTTAGGCTTCAATACATGTATAATATTAGGATTATCAGCTCATTCAAAGTATCCTGATAAATGTCTGATATCAGTCCACATCTTAATCAAGTTAATCCCCCAATCATGAATCTCATTGAAAATTCCCTCATTCATTTGATCTTTTCTTTTCTAGTAAATTAAATCAGCTGTATCTCTGACGAGAGGTAAACAAATACGGCTCATAGTGGGTTTTTTCTCTCTCGAAATATTGTTGTGTTTTTCAACGTGTCCTGGAGATAGTGGTTTAGACAAAGTCCCTTTCATACATAATTACAAATGTTTTAGAGCATTATACATTTGAGAATTTATAATCTAGATAATTAGTTTACCACTTGGTATACTTGTACCCCGGTAATGTTTTTGTTTTTGATATTATTAAAGAAAGTCACCATCAATAAAAAGCTGTTGGCATTTCAAAGTAAGAATTGTATAAAGAAAGCAATGAACTTTTCTTATTCAGTGATAGAGTACATAAAACTGTTGTACAGATGCATAAAAGAAAGTATAAATATGAATGTATTTAGTTGTAATACCACAGCTCAACTACATTGCTATATTTGTTGCTGAGTGAAGTTGAAGTGTTGAAAGGCTGTGGGAGTGGTATTAGGACTATGTCTGGGGAGATTTATTTTATTTTATTTTATTTTTTTACAAAATCCTGTTCTGCTGTCTATTAAGTTTGAAATCTGTAATAATTGTCAATGGAGAGAATGTTTACTGATGTTTTACAGAAATAGACTGGTTAACCCTCACACCATTTTCCAGTTAGAACACATTAGCTGAACACAAAGTGAACATGATTCACAAATCTGGTTTCATTTAGATGCACATCTGGGTAGTCTTAAAAAGGTATACAGTTTGCAGATGGACTGGCTAAAGTTGTTGTTGTATTAAAAGATATCCAAAGAGTTCTATGCCAAGTAAATTCCACAGTTAACAATTTCAATTGATACATGGAAGTGAAATGTTTTAAGTGTGAAGAGTTGATTGAAAAGAGCATTTTGTTAAATAATTTAGACACATATTTTCTATATTTTAAGTTTAAAATCACAGAAATTATATTTGACTTTTTGGAAATACATGTAGATATAAACGCTTTTATTTTGAACATTTATAGAACCGTATTTAAAAATAGCTAGCAGATGTACAGGAAGTACTTGGGAACAGGGTGTGGAATGTCACCTAAGACTGACCTCCTGTTCCCATCATCCAATTCAAACAAGAGAGGATGAAACCACATGTCTTGTCATCCATTCTCATCTCATGCCTTAAGTTTCTCAAAACCCTCTCAGCCTGCAAGACGATATCTGCAACAAATCTTATCCAAATGACTTACTTAAACTCTGGTTGTTTGTTTAATCAACAAACACACTTACAATTTCTGTACAACTCCTAAATGATATTTTACCATGTGTTTGCTGTACATTTTTATAATACATGTAATTTGTTTTGCCAGTAGTTTTATGTGGTTTTTGTTTGTAATCTGCTCTATGCTGGCTTTAGACAACTACTTTAATGGATTGTGTATCCCCATGATCTCAGTCACAGTCTACTCATACATTCTCACCTCTTTTCTTTGATATGAACTATACAAAAAATAATCAACTTTCCATGAATTTACAGAATAATTTATTTAATTTATTCTTAATTCCTGTGACCTTCGAGTTAATAGCTGTATGTTTCGAGCTTACATTCATGCTGTTATACTTAGCGCTGGAGAGTTCATTTATCCAACAGAGCTAACACTTTAAGTGACTTCACATTGTAGGTTGTCTCAGTGATTTTGTGGTTAGAATACATCACTGTAGACTTGTATAACTAAAATACCATAGCATCAAAAGACTAATCAGTCAATCGATCGATCAATCCTCTCTCCCATTTAGAGTCTATAAACTACATGTGGGTCAAATAAAAATGTAACCTTGAGATTGAAAACTCTCTTAGATTAAAATCACTCCTACATTTACCGGTACTTGATTGCTGAAGGTAAACATGGTTTGAATTTAGTAGCATGTGATTGCATCTCGTTGTTTTACCAAAACGCTACATGAAGTATGTTCTTTTTATATTTGCAGGCACTATCCGTACAAATCAGGTATTGGATAGAGAGACGGAATCTCATTACTGGTTGACAGTTTACGCTCAGGATCGTGGAGTTGTACCTCTGTACTCCAGGCTGGATGTGTATATTGAGGTGGAGGACATCAATGATAACATACCTCAAACCATCCAGCCAGCTTATTACACCTCGGTGAAGGAGAACACTAAAGCTGGGGTGACCGTGATTAAACTCGAGGCTGAAGATCTGGATGAGAATCCCCTCCAGAGGTTACAGTTTGATATTACAGGAGGCAACCCACAAGGTTTCTTCAGAATCGACCCGGTTTCAGGTGAGCAATCTTTATATTCCATGAACTGTTTATCACATTTGTAAATTGTCATTTTGATTGATCAGGCTTGTATTGATTGATCAGAGAATAATTGCATGTTCCTCTAATCAGCAGCTTTAAGGACTTTCATTTTCCATGTATGAACTTTTCACCAACTACATGTAGACTTTAAATCTAATATTTTAGATCAGGACAGCTCAGTTCTGATAGCTTGTGCACCTAATTAGACTGATTGGAATTTTGATGTAAAGATGTTACCAATGATAGTTAAGCATCAAATATTATTTATTTAGGTGTGTGTGGAGAGGGGTGGGGGATATTTGAATTATGTTTTAAAGTATAAACATCTAAAAGCATTGTTTTCCTGCTTTGGTGAATAATCTTTTGCATGTGATTTGTAACACTAACATTTTATAATGTGACAGTTAAACCTTGTCCTGGCTGAAATGTGACTGAAAAAGCTACGTCCTATAAACATTTAATCATTGTCAATATTTTATTTTGAAAGTCAGGAACTTTAATAAGACAAGGATTGACATGTTACTTTATAAATTGTTTTGAATATGTCTTATTAAGTTAAGGTGTTGGGATATAATACATGTACATACATGCATTTCTGCGTTGATTGTCCATTTACGATTCTGGGAAGGTAATTGTTTAAACTAACACGTTTTGCTGTAAATTTTAGCTTTTGGTGCATATTTCACAAAGTGTGAGTTTGGTGAAAGATATAGTTATTTTTGCAGACAATTGCACAGCAAAATGTCATAACAAATTATCTAGCACTAAAATATCACTGATCATGGGCTCAATTCTTCATTGAGTAAAGACTTTGACACTGAATATGTTCTGCATAAATTGATAGCTTCTCTCCTTACTGGGATATGCCTGGAAAGGTTTTCTCAATTAATCAGATATATATTACAGACAGGAAAGATCATGATACATATAAAATAGCTCTGCCACAAAATAAAATGTTGGTTCCATGTGAGTGAAATAAACTTTAGACCCCTTCTGACATTCACCTATTGTTCAAGTAATACTTAAGTTTATTTCACTCATATGATAGAGCTACATGTATATATATCAAAGTCTCTTTTAGATTGACTCATTTGTAGCTACCGTTAAGAAATTGTAACTTGCACTTGTGAAATGTGACCAGTTTTGTTGATTTACTTTTGTTTTGACTTTCTTTGCTTGTTTGCCATATATCAGACTACATTGGTGGAGCAGGTAAGTTTGATGTAGCCTATCTGTGGTACTCCTATAACATAGAGTGGCTCCCATTACCCTCCCTACCTTAATGATACACAGGGATTGATAACAAGTAACGTCAACTGGCTGCCTTACCTGTCCATTGGTTAATACCTTGTTTCATTTTACCCTATTATCAAAGTACCTTGTAACGTATTCAATGTTTGGAGATTTAGTAACCAAACACTCAGTATTAAAAGTAAGTTATTGATTATTACAAGATTATGATCTTTGTATGTTTACTTCTATCCAACCATGGATTTCCATTTTAGATTTTTTGCAACAAAATGTTTGGTATTAACTTCATGTGCATTGTGGCCTTTAAACAGTTACTTCTATCAATCCCTGGAAATGTAAAGTTTAGTTTGTCTTTCCAAATATTTTTTTATTTTATAGAAAATATGTTCTACATCATTTTCCATTAAAAAGAAGAAAGGAAAGAAAAAAATGCCTGTTCAAATGACTTGAAAGTATGGTGACTAGTCCATATGCAACTATTTCTGAAAAAGATCTTGCAAAAGGCATGACAACATATCTCAATCAGTGAATGTTTGCCATTATGAAAAGAAGTTGTTAGTTTGGAAAATAATCGGATTATTTTGCTGAACGAACCGACATGAAAGATGTGTAGCAATCTAATCTTTACAATCTTTGATAATTAGATCGGTTTCAACTTAATCCTACTAGTAAATGTTGTAAAATTCCCAGTGTTGCAGTGAATATGTGTACATGGTTTGTTTTAAAATCTTACAGTATGACAGCCGATAAACTCGTTTAACTTGTTGAATAACATTGTCATTTTGGTGACTGTATAGACTAACATAACAAGGGTCATGAACTCATAGCTCTGGGGCACATGTCAACACACAATTAGGCAAGAATTTAAACCATGCTAGTTTATTGTTTTTGTGTATTTGTGTCATAATGTAAATAAGGGCTGTATTGTATTCTGTTGTGAAAAAAAGTTCAATTATAGAAAGTCTTCAAACATTAAATAGTTTTATACTTCTGTGTGAATACCAGCTAGAAGAGTTTAGTTTTCATATTGTCATCTTGGTGCCTATGGCTGACAAAGATTTCCAGGAGCTGAGCACACCATTAGTGAGTGGTAGATGAACATTGATTCTAGGTGTACTGCACAGGTACACACACTGTTCGTCCTCTCTTCATGCATATGAAGGAATTTGACCTTCACTAGGGTGTTAATAAAAAGAAATAAGCAATTTTTTGAAAGCACAATTTCCTTGTTTCTGGTCATAGATATACCATTGCAGTTGCCATATAAAGCACAGCTTGCGCTCTTTGGGAACAGAAACACACTGCATGTATATTGCTAATAAAGCTTTAATGGTCTGTCTGGAATCTTTGTCTAAGTTGCTACTCATAGCTACATGGACACAGCTGTCACCTACATATAGTATAGATCTTCTTAGTTTTGAAGTATCTGTGAGTGGTACTGGCTAGGAGGGTAGAGCTCTGATCCAGATCCAGGTACCGCAGGCTGTAGACAATTTGGTTGATGTTAACAGTTATAGAGCTCTGATCCAGATCCAGGTACCGCAGGCTGTAGACAATTTGGTTGATGTTAACAGTTATCAAGAGCACATGTTAAATGTATCAGGCTGATATCAGTGGCAGCTAATACTAACCATTCCCCTGGCAATTTGATTATTCTGCGCCAATTAGTCCACACCTGGCAGAGACAGGTTTTCTTAATTCTGTAACGGTTAGCCTCTGATTGTTGATTGACAGGGGAAACACTATCTACTGCCCACTGAGTTGTGTGTTATGATGGTAGATAAAACATCAACAGAAAGCAGGGGTCCCCATGTGAAACCTTGCATGGTATGCTGTTTTAGTAACTGGAGGAATCAGCTAGGTTTGTGTAAGGTGCTGCACTATGCAACATGTACATGTACAGTATACTATATAGCTTGTTGGAGAAGTCTTTCTCGTTGGAACATCGTACTCTCAGCCACCACTACTTGCACATGCTTCCCAAGTACAGCATTAGGCTGCCTTTAAGAACACAGATACGTCAATAAAGTCACTATGTACTATGCTTACTTTTTGTACTGAATTATTGCTTGCTTGAACATTTGAAATTTAATAAGGCATTTTTTGCTGAATATTTTTTTGTTTACGGTAACCCGAATACCTTTGCTGCAGTTATATGTACCTGAATAATATTTCTGCATTTCTTCCTTGCTTTGAGGGAAATTAGAAAGAACATTGTTTTGGGGTAATACAAACTTTTCGATACATGGAGGTATAAGGTCTTGAAATCATGTTTTCTTGTTTTTGTGGGTTCATATGGATGGTCAACTTAATCCTTTTGGAACTGTGGATTGAATGAGGGGCTTTTAATTTGTGAAATCGTTGTTTTAAGAGTGTCATCCTCTGTGTTACATGAAATTAGGATTTCTCTGGGGTAAACTGTTGAACTGGTAGAGGTAGTGGTGTAAATGCTCAGTTACCTACCTGTTGAGAATGTAGTTTAGATTCTCTGGTACCAGACCAACCATTGACAAGAGTGCGGAATGATGGGGATAAACTGTGTTGCTGATAGGCTATCTCCTTGAGTGATACCTCGACCTGGGTGGTGGGGGGACAAGAGAGGAAGATAAGTGGGGGTGGGGATTGATGTTTTCAGATGCTATGTGGGTTTAGGTTAGGCGATAAGTAAAGAGGGTTAAATCAATATGTAATTTGTGAGGGTGACTAGTCTCTGTACACAATGGCCTGATCAAGATGTGATTATGCTCACTGTTAACTTTACATATATGGGAAGAGGCAGAGGTGATAGAGGATTATAGAGGTGTGTGACTAGGTTCACAGGTAGATCCACTAATGACCCCCAGAAGATCAGGTGTGCACAGATGTTTATCAAAATACACCCATTAACTACACTGACAAATTACATAAACATATGGCTGTCAGAAACACCACAAATAAGCTAACACTAGGATCGTAATCATGATGTTTATGTCAATGGCACTCATAAATACTACAGAATATGGACATATTATAACACAAGAAATTCTAATTAATCTTATCAATTGTAAACAACCATTATGCTTTAGCAGTTGGTTGGGTGGGAGCCTTCTGTGCCCTGGTGCTCTCTAAGCTAAGGTGCACAGGAAGCCGATTTGTTTGTTTTGTCCTGTTTGGTTAATGTTATGTAAATGTTTTGTCCTGTCTGTTGAATGTTGACAGTATCGTTGACAGTGGTTTCCTTCACCGATTGGGCTGGCACGCCGTCATATAAGTGAAATAACCTTGAGTATGGCATAAAACCCCACAAAACTACCATGCTTTAATAAATTGAAACAAAGATCATTTTTAAGAATGAACATTTTCAGCTAACCAGGTACAGAATTAAGCTTTTTGAAGAATAGTTAAACTTGTTTCCATCACTCTGAGAATAACTCACCTGTGAGATCTGGTGATTACTTATTAGTTCTCTTTGTAGTATATTTAGTACATAAATTGACTAAGTCACATAGTTGAAGGCACATGGTTGTTGCCGCAACGTTAGTTATTCCTTTTTATAAAGATTGTAGTTGTAGTAGTTATGTAACCTATTGTCAATTGCAGTGAAATAAAAAAACAACGTCTTGTATTTTTAAATATATAAATGGAATGAATTTTTATGGAAAGTTAGAAATAAAGTTATATATTTATTTAATTTGTGTTTAACTTTGTACTAGAAATAAATAAATGGAGAATTAAAAATGTCAAATAAAACTTTAAAATTCCGGTTTGCACAATCTACACTCTTATAGATATCATATTGTGTTTTTGTTATATGAATATTAAGTAACATTGTTTTGCTTCTGTCATTCACACCCTATCCAATAACTGACGTTGTTTATGCTGTGGGGTTGTGCTTGTAATAATAATAATCATCAAGAGTCAAATGGGTTTAACATGTTTTCCATACTTGTTTATGTAATTTTATATTAACCTGATTTTGACATGCTGTGTATCATTCATATACCTGTTACTTTAATAATGTGTTGCTAAGATACGACCAGGTGACTCTTGTCTTGTTTGTTATAATCATCTGCCGGAGTCCATTGACTGTTTACTTTTATGTTATTTATGAACTGGAGAGGGAAAAAAAAACAACAGTTTGAGGTTCTCCTTTATCAAGTGATGTTAAGATTCTCTTTTCTTCGGTTTCCTATGTGCCTATTTTACCACATGTTTGGTTGGTTCTCTGCTAGGCCTTCACACAGCCCACCTTCAGTACTTCATGGCCTGTATCACCACAACA
The DNA here is from genome assembly GCA_032466195.1 of Katharina tunicata. Classification (NCBI taxonomy): domain Eukaryota; kingdom Metazoa; phylum Mollusca; class Polyplacophora; order Chitonida; family Mopaliidae; genus Katharina; species Katharina tunicata. The sequence goes on along the minus strand of JAVFBZ010158402.1, from coordinate 6,763 downwards.
ATTCTATTCTCACCAGTCCTTTCTTCGCAGACATATAGATTCAGTTCCCAGCTATATCTTCTCTTACTCCTTGTTTCTTTGTTTATTTGTCCTTTATTAAATCAATCAGGCTGGCTGTGGTGATCTTTATTTAGCCCATAACCTCTGAACTTAGTGGCATTTAGGATCAGCCCAATGTTAACTGTGCCGCTTGCTAAGACTTCTTGTGTAAATGTTACATGAGTTTGTAAAAGGGTTTTTTCTTGACTTTGAAGTCTGAGTGGTTCATTGGCCTTTTGAGAACTAGAAATCCACCCAGTGATTGTGTATGGTTAACATGAACACTGATTTGTTGACAGATGTGTCTATCATTTGTAATAAATTGTTTCGGATCGTCTTCTGTGCTGTCACACATTGCGGCTCAAAGCTGAATAAATCTTCAGGTTAAAACATTTCGGAAACTCTGTCAATTTAGAAGACGGCGGTTAGGTTATGTGTGAATAGATCAAAGGTTTGTAAAGTAACCATGCCCCGTTTATCTCTAGGTGTGCCTGGTTAAAGGGGCAAGGTACCTGTTATTCCTCTGCTGACATCAATGACCTAACACACCTGAGTCAGAAAAGTGTAAGAGAGAAATACAGGATATGATTGTCTTTGGAGGGCTCTCCACTAGAAACACATCAAAGACTGAAATAAAATGAACGTCAAGGGTTTGTTGACAGCTAAAAACAAAGTACCCCTTGTGATTGTTGTGATTTAGGCTAACCAAGATAACGTTTCTAACTAGGCACCCCTTAGACATATGACAGTGTGGTCTGTGATTGTCGTGATTTGGGCTAACGAAGATAACGTTTCTAACTAGGCACCTGTTAGACATATGACAGTTTGGGTCTGTAGACAGGTGACCAGCGTGCACTGTAAAAGAACAATCCATTGGAAACTAAAAAACTTTTTTTTTTGTAACATTAGGTCCACGAAAATTATACTACATTCTATTTTTGTTAAGCTCACTTGAGGCGTGCTTTGTATAGTTATCACGGATAGCAGTTTGATGCCTGTGTGCGCGCGCGTGCGTGTGCCCATCCAATCATGTCCTAACTATAGCTTCTCTGTCTAAAGAAGTGTTTCAAAGTAACGTTTCCTAAATGTTCACCATCATGAGACGGATTGTCCCATGCAAGTCCCTGTTCTGTGGCTCTAAGATCATTGGCAAGGTATGCGGTCAAATGACCCATGGTAGACCTTGATCTGCTTGACTCTATGGTCAAGGTCACATAGGTCAAAAGTAGAAAAAATATCTTTATTGATCTTGTAGGGTCTTTGATTTTGTTGTGTAACAAAACTTCTTGAAATAAATGTTCACCTTAATGAGGTGACAAGTCCCAGGGTTGTGTTCCCATGTATTTAGCTAGTGACAACATTTAGGTTTCTGAATGCTTAAAGACATGTCAGAGCATACATTAAAACTAGAAACACGAGATTTTCATTAAAAGAAATTTTCAGAAAAAAGTGCTTTATATTCTATGTATGTACGTGTATATCTTGTTTCCTATAATTAACTGCTCCTCAAACTACTTTAATTTCCCATTTCCACCACAGAACTACAGTGAGTTAGATCTCCTGTCTCTAGTTAATCCTCTTAATCTGCTCATCTCTGATCCCTGTAATCCAATCAGAGATAACCTGAGGGATTAGTGAGGATTACCTGTCACATACACGCTCTCAGACATTGTATCTACTTATGCCTGAAACTACATTGATAGCGACAAAGTTTATAGAAATAGAATTCTACACCCGTTGCTAAGAAAAAAACTTTAAAAGAATAAACAACTATTGTTACACATTGAACTAGTACACAAAAAGATAAACAATATCAGATTCATGTGTGTTGTTGGTTGAATCTTGTAGACAGTGTTATCTTGGGTTTCCAATCAACATTTCTGAAAGTTTTTGTCCAATTTGCGTTCTTTGTTTTACACAAGTTTATTACACCCATGTAAGGCCTGACGTACTTATATTTCATTCCTGGAAAAATCCATGAATATTTAGGCACTAATAAACCCCAATAGACATTTCTATTTCTTTCGTAGTATAGTCCGCTTTAAGCTTTTCCAATTTGAATAGCAAATTTGTATGAAGGTGAGAGGCTATAAATCCCCAAGGGCTTCAGTTGGTTCTCTCCGCTGTTAATAGAGACACCATAGTCTCAATAAAGGAAATGATATTCATTGTGGCGTTAAAAAAAATTACTGGCTGAATAAATATATTAACAATTAAATTAATAATATAATTAACTGGTGGAACAAATAAATTAAAAATTAAATAAAAGAATTTTGCAGATTAGAGTTAAGCTGTAAAATTGACATTGATAGTGGTAAATACCTTATTTTTGTGAAGTCTTGTTGTCTTTTTGTTGGATTTAAGTATATTGTGATATTTTTTCCCCCTGTAGACAATGATGGATGAGTATTTACATAGAAGAGTGTGGTGAGAGAGTTCACAATGATATGTTATACTGAGGTACTGTGTGTCACTTTGGTAGATTTAATGAGATAGCTCCTAATCACAGGCCCCAAACAGGTTATAGGTCTCATTGAGTCATTCAAAGTTCCTTTTATAAGCCTTTACTAACATGGACTGTGGGAATACAAATCTCTATTTCTTTATTAGACAAGTTATTTAACTAATTTCCCTGGGATTTTTTTATGCAAATAAATATATAATAATTTTACTGTCCTGAAGGCTTAAAATGTTATCTCATTTTAAAATAGATCAGTGTTGACCTGTAAAATCTACCTGTAGGTTAGCTTTGCAATATTAAAACACCTAGCTTCTGCAATCAGAAATCTGGATTTCTGTCTGGTTGTTCGATAATGGTTAGATAATGAGCTAAAGGGTATCAGGAAGCCAATTTGTTCTGGCGTCCTGTTTTGTGCCCGTCCTTTCCTTTTCCTTTGGCGTCCTTGTCTCTTGCCAGTGCGGCTTAGGTTGATTTCCGTCACCCATTTTTCTGGCCATCATACGAGTGAAATAACCTTTATTACTTCGTAAAACCCCAATCTAACAAAGAAACGATATAATAGGCATGGGTACAAGTGCACTGGTAAGATGTTTATCTTGTGGTTAAGGTTTTGTGGCTTGGATGGTAAACAGAAAGATAGGTATTGTGGATACAAGCTTTTCATATATGAAGACATCTGACCACAACTTGGTAATACACCAGCCAGTAATTATTCTCAAATCTAACACAATGGCTGTGTATATATCCATAGCTAGCACTTCATGTGACAGACATATCAATATAGTTTTAGCAAAACAAGTTGGTCATACCATGTTTCTGGCTATTGAAACTAGATGCTAATATGCACTGATAAATAATATACGTATCAAATCCCGGTGGAGGCATGCAAAATTTTCTTTCATCGCATTAAAATACTATTGAAGTTATTGAACAATAAAAATGCTACATTTTAATGAGAAATTTAGGTTTTTATATAAGACTGGCTAATTTCTGCACAATTTGTCTAATTTTAGAAAGTTTTTATAATCTCTTAAGTTTGTTTTTATGAAGTAATGTGTGCTTTATGAACTGTAGTGTGATTAAAGTTAAGCGCAGTCCAAAAATATGGCTTAAAATAAGTGTTAATTGCTAATTAAAGTGTTTATAATAATTAAACAGCTGACAGGGATTAAACACACTTTGATGGATAGGTTGTCAGGTGAGTTTTACCAGGTAAACTTTGAACTCAATAGGGCCAGTATTCTCAGGGATTCACTCATTCTTACAAGGTTTAATCTCTACATGTAATAAACTATCCCCTTAAGTGATAGTAAAAGAATCAAAGCATTGTAACAAATTGTATTCTTAACACTAAAACATCACATTTTAGTACAAGTTCATGGCCAAAAATTACGATCTTCATTTTTTCTCCAAATTAATAGTCTGAATTCAGTGAATTGTCTGAAAAGCACTGAACCATATCTCTAAGTTTAAGATTTTTTTGTCAGGTAAACTGTATTTTAGTAGATCTTCATAGAAAACATAATCAATGACTGGTCAATAATATTTCAAGGTCTTCAGATTACATAGTTTATTTATTTTATGAACAGCTGGTATTACAGATACATGTATCTTCAAAACCTTATTTAATCAATCTAAGCAGATTATCTTGTTTGAATCATAGAAATAGTTCAAATATTTTAGACAACAAAATTCCTGAGACTAGATAAACTAGCGAAGAAGGTTATTCATACACTGGCCAATTACATATAATTCAGTTCTTCATCATGATTTTAGAGACCTCATACATGGGCATTGCAACATATTATAAAATTGTTTTAAACTTAAAAGATGTTTTTGTTAAATCCTGGTCGTCCATATGCATGAGATTACCTTCAGCATTGCCATACACTAAAAATAAAAGATAAGAATAAAAAGTCTCACATTGACCTGAACTGCCTGAACTTCTATTTGACTGTCTTATATAAATATAGCAAGGGAAGAATTATCCAGGTGTCTGTAATTCTATAGTGTGTTAACTCGTACAGATATCAAGTGATTTGTCAGGTAGTCATATAGACTGTCACCTTTCTGACACTTCAAGTCGGCATTTCACAATAGGCTGTGACTGTGAGATATTTGTAGACATTTACTGAATTTTAAATTTGTCAGTTTTAATATGTTCTGTGTATTTTGTTATGTATGATTATATTATTGTAGCATCCATATACAAAGTAAAATATGTGGTAAAGCCCCAATCAAACAAACAAACAAACCTATATAAAGTATACAAAGGAAGGTAAATAAAACTAGATATAGTTTTCTCAAGAATAGATATATTGGTATTCGGATTTGTTGAAAAAGCTGTATTTCTACTTCAGTGTAAAGTTTGTTTCCAAATTTACCTCAAAAATGTGGTAGTTTTAATAGCTTTTGGAATTACATGTAAGTGTGAAGGCCAATATTAGAGTTTTATAATATTGTGAATATACTATGTGTTTTTCTAAATTTAAGTTATAGTATTCAGACTTAAGACTGACAGAATGAAATAGTGACATTTCTTTTTCTTGTGTTCAATAATTGCCGGAGTTTTTCTATGACTGGGATAGAGTAGGAGAGGAGTGGTCATTTAATGAGACATATTGCCCTGTAATTGAGGTTGTTAACTGCCCTGGGGGATATACATGTAGATCAGCTGTGGTCAGTTATGGACTGTCTAGACACCAGGCACTGGTCACTGCCCATACTCCTCAAAACACCACTATCTGATAATAACTATGGGCTGGGTAATAAACTTAACTTTGATGTTGTGTTGATCATTCCTGGAAGTCAATCTTGCATGCAGTTCTGGTCAGTGTTATGTGGTTGGAATGTCATGTTTGGATGACTTCTGATTTTACAGCAAGTTTTATTGCAATTCAAACTAATCAATCCTGACTATGTATGGTTGTCTGTGATGACCATACAGGCCAGTTATTATTCATCATTATTATTACATATGGTGGTCTGTAGTGATTATACACACAACTAACTATCTATCATGGTTATGTATACTGCAATAAGCAGTTGTCAGAATAATGTTTATTAGGCCGTGTGCATGGTCATTACAGTTCCCATCCCCTCTCATTTCTCATCATTACAGAGTGAATGTAGCTTATTACTGTCAGTTTCTATGTTAACTGGTCCTCATCAAGCCATGTCCCAGCCAGACCCCTGTAATAGCTGTAATAGTCTCTCTCTCTAATAGGACCCTGTTTACTGGCTGCTACATGACCAATCACACAGCCACCAATAACATTTTTCATTTTTTCTATTGTCTGATTCAGAAATGACAGCTCATTGAAATTTGCCATGCATGTAACAGAACTAGACAGAATTTATGAATAATCTATCACATTTTAGTATTATTTTCCTCTGTGTAATTATAGTTAGTGTTTTAATGGGAATGTCAGATAGCACATCTCAGATCCGACCGAGTCCCTGTAAAACAAACTGCAGTCTTATTGTCTGTGTGCCCTAGACCTCTGATATTTTACTGTCCAAACTCTGCCAATTTTGTTCTTGTTAGTGTCCCTAAGGGGCTTGGAGAGAAATACCAGACATGCCCTGTCCCCTGGCTTTTGGCAGGCTTCTGTTGAAACGGGCCTGAGGTACAAGATATGTGTGTGTTAGCTTTGGTCAAAAATAGTTAACCTTTTTGATGAAGCCAAGAACATCATCATTTCATATATATCTTGTACAGACTACAGAGATTCAAAGAAATTCACAAACAAAGAAGCCCACAACAAAAACCCAATAAACAAAACATAACATTGACTTTATTAGTTTCCAGTTATTATATGGTACACCTAACTAAATGGTTAATACTAAATCTTAAGTTGGATTGTTTAGGAGGGTGAACTGGACAAAGAGTAGTAGTTTGTAAAACTAAATCTTAAGTTGGATTGTTTAGGAGGGTGAACTGGACAAAGAGTAGTAGTTTGTAAAACTAAATCTTAAGTTG
>JAVFBZ010158379.1:0-38809 GCA_032466195.1 Katharina tunicata | reverse complement strand
ATTGCTTTGATAAAGCAGATGACAATGGACAGTCGTTTACTCTCTTCTACCACGACATAATTACTAGATATGCTATTTCATTAAATAATTGAAGTCGACGTAGTGGTTCAGTTGGTTAAATCGCCTTCACTGTCCACCTTGAGTATAGCAGGTACATTTCCTGTGACCGTGTATAGCAGGATATCTTTTACGAGTTAAAGCACAGTAATGCAATACGAAGCTAGTCACCAGTCAAATAATCGATCGGCAATGTACAGATAAGCATAGTACATTTACGGTCGCTCTACCATTGTCTTTCAAATGGATTGTCACAAATTGTTGTCAAAAGAATATGATTGGAAATTAACGTTCATTAAATGCATAATTGAAAGAGCAGCACACTAGTTTTGATGTTTGTTTTCGAATTTCTATTGAACTAATTCCTCCATTGTATCGTGAATTTCTTTTTAAATCAAGCAAATTTCACGTTTGAACAGCGTAGATTGAATTTAACCTCGAAAGCCTTAGTATAAGATTAACAGGATAAATAAGTGCGAAGTGCGTGATTGTGTTTGTTGCTGATATGGCATATTACTGGCATAGTGATTTTTCTCCTAATCATCTGATGTTTCGGTGTGGGCAACAGGTCAAAAGCAATTTTAAGGCATCGGATCATTGACTTTGTGCTCATAAATATGTATCTCGGTTCGCATGAAGCCAATGGTAGATTCTAGTACTTACAAGGTCCAGCTGTCTGGAAATGCTGTATACTTGCATTACTAATGAAAATATATTCCGAAACGAGGCAGATTGAGTAAAAATCAAAACATTATTTGCTCTACTGCGACCAATTTATTTAAAATATTTGCCTCTATATTCACGCTTGGTGATTACCGCAGTTAACTGTAATAATAATCGATCGGTAACTCGCCATAATAGTTCTGCATGTCGCCCTGCAAATAGTACCTTTGTAACAAAAAGGAAATTCCCTGAAATATTAACTGATGCCAAGAAATATTTTCACGAAAGATTGTAAAGTACTTGACAGGTAAAATGTGATTTAGATAAATATAATAGAGCGTTATAATTGACACATGGCTAACAAAATCGCTACATATTTGTTGTTCGCAGTCTAAGTTTCGGCCACTTAACTACTCGTAAGTTCTGCGCAAAATGAAGTAGATAGTAGATAGCGCTATGGTATGAACACATTTCCGAAACCTACATTAATAACATGGTTACAATATGCCTAACGACGTGACTTAGCTGACTGTATCAAATCTATCAATCTGCATTCCAGCTGTGACACTGGTCTTAAAATATCAGGGATGGAATTTTAAAATCGCTACCTTTTTGTTATCAAAAGTTGAGGAGATATCTTTTGTAACAGCCAAATAGATACGGCATATGAATTTTGCTGTTCGTCGATAAGCGGTTTGTCTTGTTTTATGTTGAACTAGCGTTGTCTAAGAGTGCATCAGTATGGATGGTACTATCTGATTACTACAATATTAGTTAACGTGATCACTCATAATAATATACGACTTTCACAATTTGCTTGCTTGATATGGGTGTTACAACATCCTTATGGTTAAGAAACACCCAGAGCTGTTGTGCACATTTTGAACGTTGAAGGTGGGTATTGGCTGTTACGGACACCTGAGAACTCGACAAAAGTGCATTTGTATTTAAAATAACGATGATTTGAAATTCTGTCTGTTTCACTACTTCCATGGAGATTGTATGCACAGCCTAGTTCTCAAGTGCTGTTGATCAAAGGTAGAAGACATATTGTATTTGTTACTATTTCCATAGGCCAAATGTTTATCTTTCTTTCAATGTGTGAAAATTTGGTCATTGTTTTATTTTGTCAGACAGTTTTTCAATGTCTTGTTTGAGTGGCATTTAGAAGCTGGGTACATTAATAAATAAAGCAAATCCCTGTGCCAGTGTGATTACTCTTGATAAAAATAAATATTGCAAATAAATTACTCTTGGCCAAGCACTATTTTTTGCATGTACTTTCACTGAGTACTTTGGACAAAGTACATCTGGAAGTTTTACAGCTCTCTAAAATGGGCCTCTGTTGATCCTCGGCTATAGACCCATACAAATCAGCTCCCAATGACAAGTTGTATATGCCATATGGTACTTCCGTGTCCATTCTTAGTTTGAAAGACATTTTGATATTGGTGGAAGTCAATACGATTTTGACTTAAGGCTTATAAAATGTTAAAATTGTAAAAAGTATAGCTACCTAAACTATAAATTGAGCAATCTTCAAAAATATTACTGAACATTTTTTTGTTTTTAATTAAAAGTTATATTTTGTGATACATACCGATCCTCTCAAGATTCTTAACATTAAAAGATCCGTTGTCGGACTAGGTTGGAGGCATGCATTTTTCTCATTGATGATTATAGGATACATATATAAAATGTACCTTTCATTTTGTACGTTATGCGTTTCATAAATTATATAAAATAAGCATAGTACGCGGATTTTTTAAAATATACATTTTGCACCTTACATCACCTCATCGTTTCCACGGCCTATCTTTAGGTGTACCATCGACAGACGATTTCTTTCCAACAGGCGCCTGCTTACTGTATTATCATAATTTATGTGTGGGAAATCACGTGATCTCCATTTACCAACATAGTGGTATCGCATGTTGCGTTGTTTTTCGAATAAAATCGAGCAACTGGAAAAGGTATATAAATCTTCAGGCCCTTTACAAGACTTGCTGGGTTTAGACCTATTACCAATGAGTACAGCATTGACGACCTATATGGTGTTAACGCTATGCCTGCCAATTTCCATGCCTACAAAAGTGTGAAACTGTGGCGGTAGCGTCACATTCCGCACGTGACACTTACTTACAACAAACTATGAAGTTAAAGCCACCATACCGCATAATTCCGGCCAAAACTCGACTGAAACGATTATAAGCTTTCAGAAAATATCAACCGCGAGAATGCGGGATAAGTTTGTGAAATCAATACGGTATATCGCACATTCTCGAGGTTGATATCTATATACTTAAAAAATATAGAAAACCCGGTTTAATTCGTTTCAGTCGATTTTTGGCTGAAAATCTGTGGTATAGTACCTTAAAACTAAAACTATTTTTCCCCTTACAATATCGTCACATATCATATCAGACTTACAACCTTGTTACTTTCAACAATTCCCCAAACAGCGCAAGGTGGGCGGTTTTTATCGACCATCAAATTCACTCAAGGAAAAAAATAATTCAAAGCTTTATTGTTAACGTCCATTTCAATAAAAGTCCCACTGTGGTTGTGATTTATTTCATCATGAACATAGGTTAATTAGTTTGTGGTTCAGTTGATTTAAGACTGCTGTAAGAAGTATCACTAAAACGACAAAATGTAAGTGGCTGTTTCATCGGAGCTAAACCAAAAAACTCACTTTGGAATCAACACAGCCACCAGTTTATTCTTATATTGATTGGTCTTGTTCATCAATGTGACAATATAATCCTGATATCCGACGTCGCAAAACAGGTATATGATTAAAATGTTCGTCTATTTACAAAACTTGTCTTATATTTATTACGTTTAATAAAGTAAGTGGACGCATCATATAGACAGTGACGTTTCTATTGCTGTTTAATATGCTTAATTTCTTGTATAGATTTCCCCTGTTGAAACTACGATGTTCTCTGTCTGCATATGTACATTTTTCTAAACTGACGATTTACCAAGAAATACATTTTGCAATAGCAATTTCATACAAAAACAATCAAGACACAAATTCTGCATTAATGATATATAAACCTTTTTTTTTTGGTCAATTCATCGTCAATACGTGTTAAACTTGAAAGGCAGGTTCCAACGATACGACATATCGAAATATAACTTTTTGGAATATTCGATAGTAGTTACCAAGGAGTTTAGAACATTTGTATTAAATAAGCATTGTCGAAAACATTACATTACAATGTAATTTAGTGTCTTCCATTGTGTAAATGAAAATGCGCAGACATTATTCCATCATATCGCGTTACTTGTGCTCTCTGTCAACATAATAACAGGGTTTATAACAACAAACACAATGTGCATTTTGTAGAGGTTGGATTGTTAAGTGGTCTAGGTGGTCGATTTTACTGCTGGCGATTCGTTGCCGGACTCTGATTGTCGTGGGTTGGAATCACGCAATCGCCTCAGCTTCCAAAACAAACTTCTAATCTATAATATATAATATTCTGTCTCAGAGAGTTATGGGCATATGATTGTTTTGGTCTAGTTCACAATAATTATTGTACGTGCCATTATCATGGAAACCGAAAAATAAGCAAGTTCGCCTCCAACATTGATTGTTTTGGATAACCAACAACACATGTGTCCGGCTGCTTCGGAGGTCGGGTGTTGTCACGGTTTATTTTTACCAATTTTAAAATTGAAGTACCACAGATTTTAAACACTAATCAAATTTAGAAGTTAGTCAAATAAATCCACATGATACTTTTTCGAAACAATATTTTGACTCGTGTTCCATTGAAATAAAAAAAAAACTGAGAAGATTTATATGGTTTTGGTGGATATTGAATATCAGACTGAATCAAGTTGCGCCTTTTACGTTTAAAAAGCATAGATTGAATTTACCATCGAAACTAAATAAGATTGATGGCAATTAATTGCGAAGTGCGTGATTAAAGATGTAGTGCTAACAAGTTGTAAATGTCGATGTAAAACGATGTTTACTTGCATTGCCAATAATGAAAATATTATCAGAAAGCGAGGCTGGTTACGTTCAAATAAACACGTTATTTGCTGTTGAGCCACCGTTGTAATTAACATATTTGCCTATGTCTTCAGGCTTGGTGATAACCGCAGTTCAATGTAGTAATAATCGATCGGTAACTCCCCATAATATTTCAGGATGTCATCCGGCAAATAGTAGCTAAGTAACAAAGATAAAATTGTTTGTTAGAATATTTGCTGTTCGCTCTGAATGCTCTGGTTACTGAATTACTCGAATGTCCTACAAAAAGCGTAGGATTAAGATGACCTTGGGTATTCTAAAGACAAGTCCGTATTAAATAAATAGAGTAAACCCAAAGTAAGAAAGTCGGACGACATGATTCATCTAACTACATATCAGATCTAACTATCTGCATTCCAGTGTTGACTCTGGTCTAATACTATCAGCGATGAAATGTAAAATTGCTCTTTTTCTTGTTTAAAACAGTCTAGCAGCAAATTATTATAAAAGCCAAATTCAAACGCGATATGAGTTTGCAGTCTGTCGACAAGCTGTCTATCTTCTTCTGTGTTAAACTTGCTGTTATGGATAAGACTATCCCATTAATTCAATTTTAGCTAACCGCTGCGATCACTGTATAGATTAAAAAAATAAATAATATACGACTTCTAGAACTTATTGGTTTGATGTGGGCGTTACGCCATCTTTAAGGTTAAGAGCCACAGTCAGCGTTTGAGCACCCTTGTAACTCTCAGCAGTATAGCCGAGAAGGAGAGAGATTGCCTGTTATTGAGATCTGATAATTGGGAGTCTGGTGAAATGCAGATAAATTTGCATTGCTAATATAATACCTTAAGACAAATATGACAATAGTTCATTTATAGGCAAAATACAAAATTGGCAGTAAAATGGTTTTAAAACTCAGTCCTTTTCTCTGTTTCCATAGAAATTTAGAAACAACCTGGTTCCGAATTGCTATTGCTCAAGAAGAAGGTGATTTATGTTACCATTTCCAAAGGCCAAATATTCGTCTTTCGTTCAAGGTATGCCAGCGGGTCCATGCTTTATTTTTTCAAGCAATTTTTCAAAACGTGAAATTACCTCATCAACAAAAATGCTTCTTATCATTAACTGTTGACATCAAAAAGATGGATCGAAAGTCACTTGGGTCTTTAAACATGCAAATTACTGATAAACTGGTAAACTACTTAAATCTGTTTTTATAATGTCACATTCGCCGAATGCCTTGGTTCGAGCAAGTCTACAGATAAACTGGTTGTAGGCACAGAAGCTTTTAATTTATCTTTAAGGTTTCTGATGAATTTTGCTAAATGTATTGACCACAAACAACTTAACCAACAGCATCTGATTTAAGCCTCACAAGCTCCTGAAACACAGCAGACAATATTCGACAAGGATTTTTTTTTAAAATACAGAATGTGATCCAAATACTAAACTGAACACCTTGATTGAATACATAAAACGCACTGTCTCTGCTAGCCGATGACCTGGGTTCAAATTCCTGCGGAGGTAAGCAACATTTTCTTTCTCTACATTTAAAAAAATATACATAAATTGTAATTATATCTGTAAGACATTAGAGGCGCGAATATCAAGGAATACAGCAAATATATTATAAAGTATATATTATATTTTACATGTATTGTCATGATCTACTCAGGACTAATTACATCCGGAAATTCCACTACTTTTCCACAGCTGTCTTAAATTAGCCTTTTGCGATCCTCACCAATAGACTCATAAAAGCCGCTCTCAGTGAAAATTGTTATTTACCTTAAGGCATTTCAACGTCCTTTCTAAATAGGATGCTAATTCATGTGTGACCCCTAACAATCTTTGGAAGACGCCAATTCGGTTGGCCTTGTCATTAAAAGCGCTCCGGTTCGACACAGTTACAATGTTGTCATGTAAATTAATAAGAAACACATTTGAAAACCTATTATTTTCGGAAAGGCAGTACATGGGAAACATTTTTTTTTTGCTGATATAGTATGATATAGTCCTGATATAGTGTGATAGTTCAGAGCTGTGATTTTGCTCACCTACGAATCGATATTAAATACAAGTATGTTAGATCCTCTTGTTTGTTATTTTTATTTAAGGATTTGAATCTAGAGGTGCAAAATAACGGTTTGGTCGTTTATTAGAACCAGTAACGTTAGATAAATCCTTCAGCTTCATCAACTTACACCATCACCTAAAATTAAAATTTAAAATTATAAGAAAAATGTAACTTCATTGCCCTTATGTTTTTGAATCGCCATTCTAATTATTCAAAGCTTCCTATCCTACAACTGTAGCATTTTCCCTCGATGGCAGCTTGGTCCAACTTTATAATATTCAGGAATTCGTATATATTTGGCTGAGGTTAATGGATGGAAAAGGTGTTAATTTTCCTCTAACCCGTCTCCTACCTGTTGACAGAAAATGGAATATATCCAGGCTGTTTTCAATTTGGTTTATGGTTATTCGTGTTTTTCTCCAGCAGTTTTAAAAAAGTCCATTTTAGCAAATCGAGAGACATTCAATCGTGCTTATTGTTTGTTTCTAACGGATACAGGTTTAAGTGGATAGATAAAATGCTGACACGTAGAGACATTTGTATAAAACGGTCCAATGATACACTTCCTTGTATGTAATGACTAGGCATTTGAAATATAGCTGTAAACGTCATAGCGAGGCTGCTGATGCTTGACCTGATTAATCGACCCACCAAGAAATTTAAACTGTTTCACGTGACTTGATTATATTGATGCATTGGTCATTTCGTCCTAATGTTATGCTAAATAGTTCTATTTTTTCTTCGTTTTCTTTGCTGTTACTTGCTCTATGTCGATTGTTATTGTCGCTGATTGCGCTTGATGTCCTATAGGATACCTTTATCTCCATACGATACAAGTATTGCCTGCAGCGGTAAATATACCGCTAATAGGTTAAAAAATGGCCTGTAACTACACTAAAGCCGATAGTTGAAAGTGACGGACGATACCGGAGATAGGCGCAGTTGAACTAGAATGATGTCGAGGAACACTGATGATGAACACGATACAATTAGTGTTTTTTATTCTATAATGTTTATGCGTAATTAAAGGTTGTTAAAGGAAAGACAACACGGACGTAGAATCTGGAATACTCACCAAACAACACCCAAACTTGCGATGGTGCTAATTTCCTTACGTCTTATTGCAGAAATATTTCACTCACGCGGTCAGAGTTAAGGTCCGTTAAATAGTTTGTCCTCTTGCTGTTTATTAAACGTTGTAATATACACTGTTTTTCACTATGATGACATACCAGTATTGACTTTCGGTGGAAACCACGGGAGAAAATCTGCCATGCAATCCATAGAACCACTGGACTATATTAGAGTTATTGGTAACATACCAATTCGTGTAAATGATTGATATTCTCATATATATTTTATCACACAGTATCTTACTCTCAATATATGTGTCAATCTGGATACTGGATAACGGATCTGAATATTCCAGCAATCCAAGTGAATTTAATGACTTCTGCAAGTTAAAAGAATTGACTTTTTGTGGGCAACGTTTTATTGTTGAGGCTCCTTTTTGGTGTATTTTGGCCAGTTCTGTTGATTCCGTTAAACGTTAAAGGAAATATCATTTAAAGTTGTCTGACTGTCCATGTACCCTTATTAAGCCTACCACCCCACTGGTCGGTCAAGTATTCCTTTTGGATTTTCGACATGGCTGAAAAGGAATTACATGAACAGAAACCACCTTACTACAAATTGTTGAATGGTTTAAAACCAAAACCGTACGACCGGCCAGAGCAATTACTATAACATGACACCGATGAATTGCATAATGTAGCTCCTGGCGATGAATATGATGGAAAAGAGGACCAACAGGATACGAAACGTTTACCTTTTCAAACGCAACTCGAAACTATTGAACGGCGTGGGAAGGCCATACTTAGAGAGAATGAAAAGGAAAGACTCAGGAGACGTATTGAAGAAAAGGAAAGAGCTTTGAGTAAAAGGTGGACAAACCTCGTATGATCTACGTGCACAGCCTAATGCCAAAGATTTACTTAAAGTTAAAACCTATACACCAGTCAGCTGACCGTGAACTGTCATCATTCGCCCTGTTGAGACTGGAATCCCGACGCCTTCTGATAGTGATCCTGAAAATGTAAAGCTTTATTAAAGAGGATTGCTAAATGCTCTGAAGGCCTCAGGCCAACGTTATGTATAAAATGATCTAGCATTGTAAGCTAAACCTACAACTATTTCCACTGATCAGTTTTCAAATAGAACAAAATTACGACTCCAACAATAGATACACATGCATGCATGGTGGTTCTATAATTTGGGTTAATCGTAAAACCATTGTCAACACATTCCTTTCTTGAAAATGGTCTTAAACTAAACTAAATATAGAATCCATACAGTGCACTCGAGTGGTTGGGGATGGTCCTCCCGTGTACCCCTGTGCTCTCTGGGGGTAAGGGGTCTTTGGAAGACGTTTTATTGTTGTGTTCTGTATTTCGTCCTGTAAGTGTCCTCTATGTTGCCAGTATCGTCAACGGTTGTTTCCTTCGCCGATTGATATGGTACGCTGCTATACGAGTGAAATAACCGTAGTATGGTATAAAAACTCAATCAAACAAACAATCAATCAGTAGTCTTCGCAGAACATACTTGTTTATATTTGCCTGTGCAACGTTAGGGTCAGTGGGGTGGTGTACCCGGTAAATATTAAGAACAAACGATTGCCGAGAAACGTTATAGCAATGTCGTTCAATGTTGACACAAAACAGGATATTTTGTTTATTGATTGCACGCGTAAAAGTCTTTAAACACATGCAATATTCAAACAAACAGTGCCACTTCTGAGTTCTATGCCAATAATGCTTGGATTTGAATCAACATGAACCGATTTGGGTATTTAACCAAGCGTCCTGAATACAAACGTGTGGATTGTTATTGATCCTTGATTTGTTTGGCTTTGTGTGTCTTGATCTGAATTTATGAAACGCCTTTGTTAAATATTAACTATTTTTCATAGCAACTATGATCGGCATTGGCACAGGTATATGATACATTTTTAGTTTACCGTCAATGTAACCCGTCAAGTTTAGGAATTGATTTAGTTGGTAGGCTTATTCAGATATTGGCATCCCCATCCCCTTGAATGATGTGCGCCAAGACTATAATAAATTTAGATCGTGTACATCAAACACAAAATATCAACATGTAAACGAGCAATACAAAATTCATAAAATACAGCAAGTTTGTGAATTAAAATGAAGCTGTGGCTCAATCCACCTCGACGTCCACTTAATTGTTGAATGAGTTTTAGCTACCTGTTATGGGTCATTATTTTAAAGCCATTGATAATAGACACTGTAAAGTGGAAAATAATACACAAATCACATCCTCCCTGGAAAGAGTGTGACGGTTTATTACCTAACTCTTTATGTTGCCAAAGTAATTTATCGTGTGTATTTTTTGTATCACAATTTAAGGTTGTCATTCTGCGTCCAGGCCAAAAAAAAGTCTGACCACGGGTACCAAACGTTGTTTATCTTCAACGAAGATATTGCATATGTATTTCTGACTACGTTGACTCGCAATAGAATGGTGTTAAATCATCACTAAATCCGTCAATATCTAATATGATACTGACCATACTGCATTGGGCGAAGTATCTCTTGAAATATACATTTGACTGACAAAATTTCTTTTACATGTATTGAATCGTGACGAAAGCATTGATGCTATTTAGCGCTGGTTGATTTTGAATTTGGTTGACGTGGTTACCGTGGGCGACGTGGGCGGTGAGGTTGCCAGTCGGATAGCAAAGGATCGACGTGTTGTCGAAACCGATCACCCCAATCCACAATCCTAATATGAGTAATACTGTCAACTTCACACCCAAGCGTTTTTTCGTGTCGGGGGTCCACGAGATCTGCGCAATGCGCTCCATACCCTGTTTATGACAGGGAGGAGTCGTCTACGACTAATTCGCGGTCGTGAGTCCGTGTCTTAAATACGCTATAAAGCCGTCCCTGTAATCCAGGAATTGAACGTCGATAACCAGCCCAACCTCTTTCGCCGTCGTGTTCCCGCCTAAAGAATCTCTTCCACATGATAATAATCGCCGGGGTTTGTCGTGATGTGTTGTAACTCGTAAAATGTACCAGCTATCACTTCTCTGTTTAAATCTTCAAGCGTTTACACGATCGGACATCGAAAATGTTCCGTACTCCAATTGGGTAAGTAGGCTTTTTAAAATCGACCTTTGACTTGTGATGCGAACAAGATCCCCCACTTGAAACCGAGCGGGCTTGGGCATGGTGGTCGCTTCAGACCCGTATAAAGAGCGACGTACGGCCACTTGCTGGCGGTGGGTGACCTCTATAGGTGCCCTTTGAATACTGCGATGGTACGCCTTGTACCCCACAACCAAGTCTTGGGCGCTGTAAAATACTTGTACATGCGCCCCTTGAACGTGCGATTAAACCGTCTCCCATCGAGGCTTTGGTTTCGTTACATGTGTGAAAGTAAAACACATCGTGTTTGCGTAAAAACTGTTGAAAGCCCGCGTTGAGAAATTCCGTCCCTTCGTCTGTCTGCAAGTACAGTGGTCGGTGCCGCGTGGTGAAGATGGTCTGACAGATTTATATCAGGTGTGCACCCGTTTTGGTACGAATAGGGACGACCCAAGCGTATTTGGAGACCTTTTACGTATTCAGGCGTATTCAGGTGAGCAGGTAACGGTACCCGTCAAATGTGTGGCAAAGCTTTGCATGTCCATCAAATCAGCCTGTTGCCTATTGCCCATTGCACGATCTCACTGAAAGTGACGACGAGCGGGTCGGTGTGACGTGTAGGTCGGCTGTCCCTTTAACCACTGCTGGACACACCTTGCTCAGGCGCCACCTACGGACTCCACACCGCTGTATTCGGCTGAACTGTAGGGGTCATAGTACAACGGACGTAACACTTGATCGAGCGTCGGGTGAGTGGTGGTCTTGCCAGTGGTCTTGCGAAGTGTCATCCTATACGCACCCTAAGGGCAGTTACGCGTCATATCACACCCCAACACAGACGTGAGGACCCCTAACAGACTGAACACACTCCAAGTTGTGAGTGCGCGTCGTTGTGTGGAACGGTTGAGGATGTATAAGGTAGGAAGGACGTGGTGCCCGTAATAGTGACGAATGGCGTCAGGGTTGTTGGCCTGATCGCACACGTCGCCGGTTTTAACACGAGTACCCGCCCGTCCTTAACATGGTCAAGATCACACTTTTAGAGACTCGCATGTATTGGACGGAGGTGACCAGGTGAGACCAGCGGAGTGTGTTTGGAGGTGTAAATGCACTCATGACGCGACTAACGTCGACTGACACCACCCCGTGACGTACGATGATACGTGGTCATCAGATGTATGCTTTTCATGTGTTTATGTATAGTTTAGCGTGACTTTTTTAAACGACTTCGCAGCTTTTATTGATTTGTATGTAGCTACATGTTTTTTAAATACCTTTACATGGGTGGTATTCATGTATTGGCGGAGTCGGTCAGGCTGCCTGAGGAATGCACGTCCATAAGGATAATCAACGATCGTTCAAACACCATCGTTACGTTAGTTGTGACACCTGCCGTTGGATCTACAGACGAACAAACAACACACGGTAAACATACCGTGCATGTGGCGGTGAAGAAGTAGCATGCTGTCTGATGTGCCGACCATCAAACAGCATACGACAACGGTGAACACTAAGACTAAGACGACCTACATCTAAGAACACACGCCAACAAACAATACTTTTTTTTCAAATGACAAAAGAACAACATTGTTTTTATTGACTATCGCGTCACAATGAAACAATGAAACCTACGTGTTACTGTGAAAAGAAGGCCTTTGCGTCTCGTTGTTGTTGGTCTAAAAAGCCCGTGTAGAGGCGCTCGAAGATGAGACTGGTCTTCTTCACAGTGTGGCGGGGTACATACACATTCACATTGGGGTATGATGTGATAACAAGTCCTCGAACACGACGTTGGAAGGTGTTCGCAATACGGTCATAGTTGATACGGTTTAGAACCTCGGATAGGAAGGGGATAAACCCAGGACTATCCATCACATCCATCGTCAGGCAGGTATGCTCGGTCATCCCGGGGATTTTGGCACAGACACCAAAGTATTTTTGTCGAAGTGTAAGTAGAATGGGTGTGAGGTGTTCGTCATAGGAGGTCAACCACACGGTGTTTAGACGCTTCATGGTGGCTTTTTCCAACGGCTGGGTCACGGTTGGTGTGTTGTTTGCTTCGGACGTCGCAGGATGGTTGGCTAGGACAGTATCGTCGGACACATCGTCGATCAGGGAGGAGTTGGAGATCATCTTCCAGGCCTCTTCGTTCACGGTCACGCCGAGACGTGAAAGGTAGTGTCGACCACCGGCTTTCGCTTGAGATGAATGAAAAAGAGGTTCTTGGTAGTAGGTCTGGCTCAGTCGAACATCCCCGGAGAGATCCAAATCCTGTCGAATTCCATGCATCATAAGCCGCAACTCCTCTTCATCTTCCGTGGGCTGAGAGCTCGGAACGAACCACGCTATATTCAATATACCGTCACCTCTTTAAGGTGGTTCCAACCGTGGCGAATGAAATAAATGAGGTGCTCTGGCTTGTTCTCTTTGGTCATGTCTGTGAACGTCACACCGTCGGGATGGGCGTAGGGTTTGATCCGCCGTATCGTAGAATTGTACTGAATAACGTTGAATGGTGTGTGAATATATTCGTCTGTCCACGATTTATGGTGCTTGCCTTTCACAGTACGACCTGGTGCCGTGGTGTAAGTGGTATCATTCGAAAGAGCATGTTGTACTCGTTCGTGATCGCGTCTGTGTATCGCTGTGTCATGCTTTATTTACGTAAGAGCTGGTTTTAAGGAGAAAAAAGAAAAACAAGTTGACAGTTTTTTTTATGTTTTTTATCGTCCACGTCGCGTGACTCACCAACCAATGAACATCTTTGAAGGTATGCACATGCACAACCCAGATGAATGGGAGACGATCCCTTGTGAATGCCATTGTTGGAGTATACCCTCTTCCTCTTGGCGAAGGCGGACAACACACTCATCCTCTACAAATGCTGTCAGGGGCATTTCCACACCCTCCAAGGTGTAGAGTTAAAGACCATCACCTGTTGGAGGTGTTTCTACATCAAGCACCTAGCCCCCACAACAAAATACAGCCAAGACTTTTGTGGACGACAGAAAAGGGAGAGACAGGCCAGATTGAAACCGTGGTAGGTTCTAAACTCGCGCCGCTCCAAAGGACCTTTTTAGGGCCACACAACTCTTTCCGAAAGAGATCTTTCATTTGCATCCTTTTGTTTTTGTCATTTTTTCGTTTATTTATTGGGGTAGTGAATGTCGGTCATCTAGACTCCAGCTATCTAGCATTCTATTTTTGTAGAAGTCGGATGGCTGAGTGGTTTAGGTGGCCGGTATCTACTGCTGGCGACTCGGTGCCTGACTCTGCGGGTCGTGGGCTCGATTCCCGCAAGGTTCTCAGTCTGCAAAATTTTCTGAACGAGAATCTGTTCAGTATCAGAGAGTGTTATCCCAAAAAAAAGAAAATACTGATACAGGCATCAGAAGATGGAATATAGGTCAGTTGGTTTGTGTTTATTGAACTCATATCGTGCAAGTCAAGTCTAGCTCAAATGTTTCTGTTATATCAAATAATGCGCATTCCGAACAAGAAACTCATTATGGTATTTATCAATGTTTTAAGTCATGAAAGCCCACTTACAGGCCTGAAAACTACCTTGTTAACCATGGTTTACGTATTATTAAACGGAACAATTTTGAAATAGGTGAATAAAAAATCGGTATAAAATATGTCCTTAAATATACAGTTTACATACAGTCTTACGATGATTGTTCTGTAAAACACGAAACTTCTCTTAAAAATTGGTGTAGAGATTATTTATCACACATATCACAAAATTTAAGAAGTTACAAAAATTACAGAAAATAATTGTCTGGAGATTTTTACGAAACGTGTTCTTGGATGGAGTGAAAATATATATTTCCTGATCAAAAGAAAAAATGTTATAAGCGTTCATAGACCTTCATGTAATTAAAAAAGGAGTTCTTACGCACTTTAAGCCTTCAGGGAAGGGGTTTAAAAACAACCGGTGTACGTAGTTTTTAAACTTTTGTATACATAGTATGGCGTGTCTCCGTGTACTTCAGAGATTGGCGTTCCGTTAATCCGTTACGGCCCCATACCTCCTGCTAATAGAGCCTGTTTAAATGCTTGCATTCAGGTAGTAATGCATTTCAACGCCCACTCTCTCGAATTATTAATATACAAGAAATAGAATTTGAAAGACTTGTATGTTCCGTTGTGTGGTTTTATTTTTCGGTTTATTGTCTATCCAAACTCAACACTGACCGTGTGCTGCAGCAAAGTACACGTCAATCAGATAATTTGACACGTATGGTTTTGATTTTTTGATGTCAATTGATATGCAATGCCAGTTTGTGGAGACAGTGACGTTTTTCTTCCAGCAATCAGATTTAAGGACATCCGTTCCAACTAACTGACTCCTGGAGAATTAACGTGTAATTGTTGAACGGGATAAAGACAGTCAGTCACAGAATGGACGCATTTCTGAAAACACGAAGATCGGACAGCCTATCAAGTTGGGATATTAAATAACTTGCGAATTGTTGGGTTTCGGTTCGATGAATATGTTTAGTTTGTTTAAAAAAAAAACTTTCTAAACTCTAAACTTTTTTCTAAATTGTTCAATTCTGTACGAAATAAAAGTTGCAATTAGCGTTAAATAATATTGTTGATTAGAACACTGTAGAGACACCTAAATATATTGTAAAGCTTCAGCATTGGTAACAGGAACAATGGTTGCTTTCAAAAGCCTAACATGAGGTAGGTCGTTCTGATAATATTCGTTTAGAGTGTTTAAAATTTAGATTTTTGGTTAGTGTAACACCAAGATGTTTGGTCTGTGACAGTTCAATAAGGTTTAAAAATGTTAAGGAACCTTTCGTCATGGACCGCTGCGTTGCTCAGTTACTTGAGCGTTGTGTTGCTGGTTCCCGTTCACTGTACCTGGCATAGTTGTCATCGACCTGTCTACCTCAAGTCTATGAGGGAGGTTTACCCGTGATTGCGGAGATTGCTGGGTGATTTGTACGGGTTTTAACTGGTCACCCATAGCAGGAAGTGTATCAGGTTATGGGGTCACATAAACTATGTAGAAGAAATCAATAAACTATGTTATTACATTCTAACCTGATGCTTCATTCCTACCATGTTTAAGAAGAATTGTTTTCATACAAGATCACTAAGAATATGACCACATTACTACTTCCAGTTAGTTTAGGGTCGAAAATAGTTCGGAAGATAACTTTTTTTTTATTCTCCTTTTGTAAATTGGTTTCTAGTTGACTTTTGGTGCACAAATATAGAGCATGTGACACGACGTTTGTGGTCAGTGTGTTATTATAGACTAAATTGGTCAACTTTGGACCATTTCGAGCGAGGCGTTATTCGGTCGTTGATATTTTAAAAGTAGGTTCGTTGATTCGTATCATCTTCGAAGTGCTTATGAGAGGCAGGTTAACGTTCTTACCAGGTGTCTTCGCACAACAATATTTTAGATGTAAGTCATGAACCAAACGCTAACATTACGCCTGGTGGAAAATTAATTACGACCTAAGGCCATCGTGTGACGTCCTTTTAACTTGATTAGCTGGTTGGAAGAAACGCAGAAGTAACTAAAGACAAGGGCGCTCATGGGGCTTGAAATTCTGTTCAACTGCACACGATGAATCTTAACACATACAGTATGTTTAGGAAATTATTACATTGGTCATATATAAAATTAGTTGGATGTTTGAACTGGAGACAGAAACGATGAAGTACACTAGTATGTTTGGTATTTTAAAAGTTCATTTGACTAACAAGTACCTGACTTTTGTTATAGTTTATGATGCTATGTAATTGGCCTGTAAACTGATGTGTATCAATCTTAACATAATGCTTTGAAACGATATGTGGCCTAATTTAAAATTGTTGATAATATACCTCACTGGGTGTTAATTAAGTCGACGGTTAACTGTGTTCAATTTGGATTAATATAGTCATGTCGAATCATAGCTTCTAAATGTTAACATTAACACAGAATAAAAGGTAGGTTAACTCTAATAATCCAAACGAACTTTGGATTCTATTGTTCGAAATCTGAATCAAATTGCAACGAACAGTGTTAAGTGCCTCTCTGGCATTTTATCTATTGCCACGAATGTTGGTGATCGAGTTCTTGACACTTGAGATACATCCGGGAACCAAACACACGGCCCTAACTAAATCATGGAACGAGTATGAGCAATAAACGCAGTTCAGTTAGATTTTCGGTCAATTACACAAACTATATTCAGTTTTTATTTCACGGAACACACCTAGGCATAATTTTGACATATGAGTTGGAATTATTAACATTTTATTAACAAATGATAAAAGATACAATATCATATCTGCTTTTAAAAAAATAGGTTAGATGAAAACACAATGGAAAATGTACTTATTAATGTTTGTAACTGCGATAACAGTCAACTGTATTATTCATACAGAATGGACCAATCTTTTCCCATCGATATTGATGTTTTAAATCCTCTGCAAAATTAATTTCTATTAACGTTGATGATTTCTGTTTGGTTATTAAATTTAACGAATATTGACCTAGAGATACGAAATCGGGGTAAATAACAGCAACAAGCCAAGCCTATTCATTGATTGTCATAATAAATATTATCACACAACAAAAGTAGAGATAACTGATCGTTTTACCCTTGTATTTTTTTTTATCAATAAAATAGATAACATGAATTTATTTTGTGTGCATCTATGAACAATCCTTATTGAATGTTATAGAGACGTGGCCACAATAACTCCATATTCACGCTATAAAAAAGCCTGTAGATTTACAGGCGAATTAAGGGTATAATGTTAAAGAGATATTCACAAATTGAAACATGTTAGGTACATGCTATTTCTTGTTTAGATATAACGTCAACCGGGAAGTCAAAATATTACACAAATGACTATGAACGAAACACGATTACTTCAGTTTGACTCAGTGATTCAGCATGTAGCATACCATCATCACGAGATGATCAGCAAACGAGCACAATATTGATATAGATAAATAGTGTACAGAGTAAAGATAAATCTAGAGAAGGTAAATATTACAAATAAGGATAAACAGACAATTATGCTATGGTTATTCAGTAAAATATTATGGTTTGTCAATTACCAGAACTTTTTTGCTATATATGTACTTACAATTTTTACAATGCGTATTAGCGATATAAAAGGTTGTTTGATATTCATCATTACAATAGACATTTTTAAAAACGCAAATTTTAGCTCATACATATACTAGCTCCTGTTAATCCATCTACAGGTCTGCAACATGATTCAGATGGTGGAGCGTTGGACTGCCAAGTCCTATTGACCGTATAGTTTCAAATCGTCCAGTTCATCTTAGGTATATATTTGTATAAGATAAGATTTCAGGTAGCCGTGGAGATCGCAGGGTGGTTTTATGTCGTTTTTGTCCGCTTTCTCTTTAAGCATCGGCAACACTAAGTCGTTATATAAGTGAAATACTCTTGAGTACGACGTTAAACATAAATTCCAAAACAAATTAAATCATTTTTTTTTTCAATCCGAGAATCTAAATAAAACCCAAAAAATTAACCCATTAGTCTCGTTTTCTCTTGAGGCTGAAACATAGTTTATTTATGTTACCCATGTTCTCTATGTTCATTGTTTTCTCAGGGTATTCACAATGAAGCTATGGAAGAAAAATATATCCAGCGTTCTTGTAAATGTTTTATTCACATTTATGCTATTATATAAAAGCATAAAGTTTGACGTCTCGTGTAATACTCTTTTAACACAAGATTATCAAGTGTATTAATGAACAAATTAATCAATTCAGCAAATATTATTAATGACACAGAGACATGCAATTTGAAGATAAACATTTGAAAATGTAAACATAACGAAGCAGCCCGCGGAAAGATATACGATCCTTCGAAATGCGGAAAGATTAAAGAAAGGCATCTTTCCATTTGAACAGATATATAAGACTAATGTGTCCAGCAATTTTCAGCAGTAAATTGAAAAAATTTTTTTAATAAAACACAAACTTATTTCAAGTTAAATGGTTTGCAGGACTTTCGCAATCAATAGTTTCTGACGTTATTTGTTATTACATCGACGGATAAGACGTCTATTGTCTGTCTGTTTATCGCATTTAATGAACTAAAAACTTTGTACCAAGAGCAGGGGAAGGGGGTGCTAATATTTCGATTTTGCTTGCTCATATAAGTTTCTTTAATATAGTAGTTCAACAAATCAATTTCTAGTAAAGTGGAATATTGGAAACTCCGAACACGGAAATCGTTTTTGATATAGATGATATAATTCGGCCCTATACGCACTTAAATGTATACCTTTCTCTAGTATATATAGATGCATAGATTCGAGATTCAAACAAGACCATCTTGAAGGCGTCAGAAAGTGAATTTGAAAAGCAACTTAGCAAGGGTGCGCCTTCATTTCTGTTAATAGCTACGCATTAAAATATTGATTTCTCCATCTGATTGCACAAACTGTTTTTTTCTACAAGGGTTGGTAAATCAAATTCATCGTCTCCGATGCATTTTGCCGTGTAAATTCGCTGTCAAGTGGTCTTAAGGCGAGAAGGTTAATTTCGCAATAGATGATGGATAACTTCATTAAACTAGTGTCCTCTATATTAGACTGTCTTCTCATAATATACCAGTAAATGTAAGTAGGGTATTAGACATAAGTTAATGAAATTGCCGACTTATACTAAACCAGTTTTGTCTGAACACATGTTCATCCATCTTCGCTAGCCAAGAGTTTAATTCCGAGGTACTCTTCAATACATCCCTTGGAGGATTGAAGGCAGACAACCGGAACAGAAAGGCACGCAATTGATTGGCTGCTCGGAGCATGTAGGTAGCACAAGTCAGATAGCACATTACGGGAATTCTCCGCAATATTCGTGGGCGAGTGTCAATAATGAAAGTTGCAGGGACTGTATTGTGGTTTATTTTAGTTAAAGGCGATAGGGTAAATGTTTTCGGATCGTTACGGAACTGTGTTCGCTTTCTGTCAACTTTCGAAAACTGAATATATCGCTTATCGAACGAGTAGTTTGAGGTGATGCTATATTGGCTTTTTGAAAGTTGTTAGCGCAATCGGGTTGGTTGAATGTAATTTTAACATCGGGATCGAACCTTGATCACCTCATTAAACAGGGGGCGCGGCTGTACAATCTTCTTTTATACGCTTTATCCGCAAACGGTTGTAATTAGTAAATTTTCGGAGCTGTTTTAGTTTAAGGGACGTATTTGTTTTAGGCCATTCGTTTCACAATGTACATGTACAAAAAAATATGAAGTCTGCAAGTTTGCAAGTTTGTGTTGATGATATAAAATACGTGCGTAAAACTTCCACTCTTATAGCCCGCGCGTTGGCTCAGTGGTTATCGCCTCTGACTGCATATCCTCCTTCGATGTACCGCACGGGTTCAAGTCTCCCAGTGGACCTGAGGTATATGAGGGAGTCACACAAGGTGACTTCGGCAATCGTGGGAAGGTTTTTACGAGGTTTCCTCCCGGTTTTCCGCCTTATTGAGTAGAGTAGAGTAGAATAAGAAATGGAGAATCCATCGTCATACAAAATAAATACCTTTAAGAACGAGGTTAAACACTACTCAAACAAACAAACAAATCATCTCTTATAAAATGTTATTATCTCCTCTCTGAACTAGGATTAAGCGGTTTATACGTAAATATACTTTGTCAGAATATTTCAAATAAATCGTCTAGCCTGACATCTGTTACTTATCAACGAATTCCCAAAAAATTGAACTCATCGTATGCTCTAATGAAACGACAAAAGCAAATGCAGAAGACATAAAAATGTTTACTTGTAAGTATTTAGCTGCCTAACCATGTAAATAATCTTAAAATGTAAGATGACATGACCATTTAAAAAAAAGGCTGCAGAAAAATCGATGATCAACATCAGCAAAAAAAATCAACTAAAGCAAAGTGTCCCAACAAGTTTCAAAGATGGCCAGACCCAGAAAGACCGGATTAAAATTCAGAAAAATATAGAAAGGTGAAATTACAGGATTATAGGACTTTCTAGAAGAAAAAACGTAGGATAGAATATAGCGAACTGCTTAAATGAAAAAAAAAAAAATGTGAACATAATGCGAAAACAAAGAGTACAAGCGAAACTCGAGACACGTAAGTATATATGTTACGAAGGGAATCGAGAAGGGAATTCGCTAATATTTTGAGTGCTAAAAATTCACTATCCATTAAAGTTACCCATCGGACATACAAACAGCTTAAGTTAAAAGAAATATAGTGAAGATGAAGAGCAAATATCTTTTACGACTTAGAAATCTTCTCCATAACATCTCGCTGAATTGAAAACATTAATGAGAGAAAGAATAAACCTGAGGTTGTGTATTTACGTATCAGATTGCCTTTACCGAATCAAGCAAAAGTGAAAGTTTTATTGTTACGTTATTTTGGAACAGCAAGTAATTTATAAATGTATACTACGGTATATAACCTTGCCCGTTATGGCCGTTAATATTTTGTCCGTTATGCCCGTTAATATATTCGAGGGAAAAGCATTAAGCGACCATAATCCGTTTCAATTAAAGCGAATGAAATGTGGTGACTTGAACATACAATTTTGTATTTTAGATGAGTGATCATTTCCCATGTAAAACTAAACGTCTTTTTTATGATGGAGTTATCACCACTATTGGAGAAGAATAACAAATAAAAGTAAATAAATCTAAACAGGGATTGTACATAAATAATACACACGGGACGCGGAACACAAAAATCAGATTAAAACAAGAAGCTTTGGAACCAGATTTAATTGAGAAAATGCAGCAACGTAGGTCCAAATCTCAACACTCTCACTGATGGGGATTAATAACAAACTTGTGTACTCTAAATAAAGTACGCGACTTAGAGGAAAGGTACAGCAATGTTGTTAAATACTGCAAAATACAAAAGAGCTCCTGGAAAACATAAAATCAATGCAGCATCAGGAAATTTTATAAATAAGTACCAAAGGCAGAACGCTAAGCGTAAAAACTACAAATATAGGGAAATGTGGTGAAGACAAACAACTTTGGCTAATGAAATAAACATTTCATGATATCACCAATTGTTATTCAATTTTATTTAGACCTTGTTTAATGTTTCATTATCCGTTTAATTTCAATCATGCACAAAATACATTAAGTTCGGTTGCAATTGTATTTTTAAAACGCTGTTATTGGATCCCTACATCGCCTGGTAGCCTTGTCGCTTGTCCACGCCACACTAAACCAGTCTGCTGAAGAAATAATTATAATGAACAAGTTTTTGTATACTGTTACCATAGATCTGACAAGAATAAATTTGGATATTTTTTTTTGTATTTGTTTATTCACCATCATGAATTCATATAATAAACTGTCACGCGATACATAAATAAATAATAGGCGTGAATAAAGTCCATAGAAATTTAAATTTTAAGTGTTGTCGGGAGTTTATTTCATTCTCTCGGGCATGTGTGCTTTAACGAGTATAATGAAAGGTTGGGAAATGTAAGATATGTATACAGGTTTAAATTAAAAGATCTAGTGAAATAATTGTCCACATCTGTCTGTCTTTTGAATCGTCGCCAAAAAATCTGCGGGAGAAGGTATGGATGATAAATGAACTTGTGTACACATGATAAAATTGAAAGGAGGATAGACTTGAAAACAGGTTTTAAGTGTTTTAATCATATTAGCAGTTGGGGTCATATTTATGTGAGAGAGAAATTGAGCGCAAAGCGCGTTTTTGTAGAAGAATTAAACACTTTAAATGGTTTTGATAGCTATGTCCCCCGAAAATATTTCCATAGGTCAATTATTTATACAAACTTCATTGATCGAATCTGTTTGCTCTCTTTTTGAATTAAGATGCGTAAAGGAATGTTTCCGTCGGCAGTGGAGATCGCGGGTTTTGTTTTTCGAGGTTTCTTACCGCTTTCCCATAATGCACCGGCAACACAAATTCGTATTAAAAGTGAAACACGTTTAAGTAGGATGCCAAACACCAATGAAATACATACACAATTTAAAAACATAATTTGTTTTATCAAACCGAGTATCTAAATGAAACCGAAAGTAAACCCATTAGTCTAGTATTCTCTTGAGGCTAAACATAATTTTAGGTTCTTTATGTTTATGCTTTTCTTGTGCTATTTTAAATGAAGCTATGTACACACAAAGGGTTTGGCGTAAAGTATAAGCTCATTTTTATACAAAACTATAAAGTGTATAAATGACCCAATCAATCATTGAGCAAATTGATTTTTATGACATAGCGACAAGCAACATAAAGTTGTCTTGATATATGATCCTTCCGAATGGTGGAAATATAAAACGGGGCATCTTCCCATTATATGATATTTACGAGGCTGTAGTGTCCCTTAAATTTCAGCAAGAAGTGCAAATAAGACAATAATTTAATTAGCTTAATTTATTTCTTTATATTTTGGAACCGTTAGATGGAATATACGTCTGTTGCAGTTTGGTTATTGTATTTTTAAAGTGACAACATTTAAATAAAGGATGGATATTACGTTTAAATATTTGTTTGCTCGTATGTTTGCGTCTTGTTTTTAATTTCAATGTTTTACTTATTCTCACCGTTTTTAATATGAAACCTGTCTAAACTACGCTAAATTGCAAGACATATTTAACTTAAATTTATGTTGTTATAGGGAAGCCTTCGTACATTTGTTTGACGTACATGATAAGGCTATTTTTACACAAAACTATATCAAGTGTATGAATAAACAAATTTAGAAATTTAGAAAAGGACAGCTATGACATAGAGATCTGCAATTTTAAGATAAACACAATAAAATGAAAACATGAGGAAGCATTCCGTGAAAAGATATACGATACTTCTGAAGGGCGGACAGATTAAATAAATACATCTTTCCATTAAATTAAATTTATGAGGCTATAGTGTCCATTAAATTTCAGCATTAAAAGTAAATTGATAATAAAACAAAAATTCAATTACATTTGCATGATATGTGGGACGTTTACAAATCAATATAGTTGTCTGGAGTTATTTTCTTAATGTTTTGCAATTGGTATAAGGAATATACGTATATCGATGGCTGTTTATTGCATTTATTAAATGTCAATATTTTAATAAAGGGAGAAACTCACATTCTGGTTGATGTTTCATTTTTCTGTAATATAGCGGTTCTTTAGATCGAGTTTGTCGTACATGACGTCAAGGTTTGCCAGATATCCTCGATCTCAAGAACCGCTATATTACAGAAAAATTGTTCTCAGACTTGGAGAATAAAAAATAATGTTCAGAAATATTGTTCTCAGCCATTCGCTAATATGTAGCAGCAATTAAACTTTAAATGATGGCTTATTCCGGTGTGATACGACCAAGCACTCATTGCCCGCATAAGAGATAAAGAACGAAATACCAAACCGTTTATAAAGAATTTAAATGGTTCAGCGTTTAAGGAGACAAGTCAAAATCACTAAAAAATCGAAACATTCTGATTACATGTCAAAAGTTTATAAAGACATTATACTACTCTATAAAGAATTATACGAAACCGTTTTGGAACTATGTAAAACTAACTCGAAAATATTCCAATCTCCCAAATCATCTTCAGACACACGATGAAAATATAACAGGCTCTTCTGTGATAAGAAAAGTATTTGAATGATTACCTACGTCAGAAATGTAATTGAATATTGTGCAGGGTTTGGGCGCCTTAACATACAACATACATTGACCAAATTGAAAACGTTAAAAAAATTGTACACTTTCTTTATTTTAAATTCCCAAATGATTTTGATGGTCAGAATTATCACGATATTTTAAAATCCTAAAAGCTTACGCCTCTGGAGAACATACGAAAATATATCAGACTTATAACGCTATGTAATACAATCCACGGAAATATTAATTGTCCCCAGCTTCTAAGTGAAATATGTCTTAATAATAGTGTTTTTATCGTTAACAAAAACTTAATTGACTGGCCGTTGGTGTTGATGATACATTAAACGTGCGTAAAGCCTCAAGTAAAATAGTTATTTAGAAATAAAAATGTTATACGTAAATATACTTAACCAGATGCTTACAATATTTGTTGTGTGTCGTGGGTAAATGGTGAAAAAAAAAACAGACTATATTATATAATTGTTAAACGAAAGACCTTGAAATATTTTCGTCTGTTAAAGCAATCGACTGGAAATCTTTTTGGCCTTAATTGCCGACTGCCGACTGCCCTACTTAGTAGAAATCGATCTGTTGAGCCGCTATATTATAGTAAAAGTGAAGCAAAAATGGAAATGTGATGTCCTCCCTTAATTAAAATGCTACCACTTTATACATTCAATAAAAAGACAGCACCAGACATATACTCCGTCTACCGGTTTAAAAAATATCAGGCAACAAGGCCAGAAAACTATTAATTTGTAAACGTCTCGCATATCATTGGGATGTAATTAATCTCTTGATTTATTACGTCTTCCATTCCATGTTAAAACTTAATGGACAGAATAGCCTCATCAATCTAATCTAATTGGAACGCGCTTCTCGTTAATCTTTCTGCATTTCAGAAGGATCATATCTCTTTCCGTGAGCTACTTATTTATGTTTTCACTTTCTTGTGTTTATCTTAATAGTGCATGCCTCTATTTCATTGATGTACTTTGCTAAATCGATTAATTTGTTTAGTCATACAACTTAATAGTCTTGTGTTAAAAGAGCCTTATAACATACGTCAAACTCAAGGCCATTCTAAAATAACATAAATTTGAGCTAAAGCTTGGGTCACTGACTCGGAGCGTTGACTAGAACCTAGTTGATCCACTGCGTAGCTTGACACAATAAAGCAGCAAATCATCTCCGAAAAGACGCATTGTGACGTTTTCTATATTTTGACATTAATTAAGTCCTCATCAGTGAAGAATTTCATGCAACTCTTGGAACATTTTTCTTCCAAAGCTTCAGTTTATAATAATAATAGTAATAATAATACTAATAATAACATTTTATTTAACCAGAATAACACAGTCAAATTAATTGATCTTCCCTGAAGTTCTCAATAAAGAACCTGGATAACATGAACAAATTATCTTCAGCCTCAAGAGAAAACGGGACTTATGGGATTTATTTGTTTCGGGTTTTTAAATTTTCGGATTGATAAAAAATGGATTCTGTAAAATTTGTGATACTGTGATTGGTGCTTAAAGTCGTACGTATGTAAGTATTTCACTCTTATGATGATTTTCTGTTGCCGGTGCAGCGCAGATTGGTTATCCGAGATTGGCTAACCGCTTTTGCGCAATGCACCGGCAGCACAAAATCATTATGAAAGTGACACACTTACATACATACTATACTTTAAACACAAAACACGTAAATATAAGTTTAACATACACGTTTAACCGTTTTTTGTTTTACTCTAAACGATTATCAGGAAAACGTTTATTATTATAACTTTCTTAGTATATCACAATATTTAGGGGTATCATTCTACGAACAGGTTTATCGACTAAATACAGTTATAAAGTCTAAGAGTTAATTGCTTTGCTTTTTGTGTTGCAGGTGGTTGGGTGGAAACCAACCGATCAAAGTTGATAGTTATTATATCCCCTCTTTTTTACTATATGGCAACATTTCCCAGAGTCATGGTCGCCCAAAAAAATGTATTTTGCGTAATTATACTTATTAGTCAATTGTTAGTTAAATTTATTTTTCTAAAGAAGCAGAAATTATAACTTTTTCGTTAATTCCACCCAAACTTTCTAGGCTAAGTAGAAGTTTAGAAGTAACTAAAAGTATCTACAAATCCCTCTATAAAAATATGTCTAGACTTATTTTCACTGCAATGCGGTGTTTCAATTTGCTCACTACTTCGCTTGTTGAGCTCTACCATTCTGAGACTGCAATGTACAGTTGGCCATTCTTCACAATTTAATATCATCAATATAAGTTTTCTCTTACATAACGATGTCAGGACTGGTCATATAACCACTGTGTCTGAACTGGAAGAGCCTTGTTGAGTTTTCCTTCCGTGATGTGGTGAGAGATTACATGGCTGATAACCATTCCGGTCACAAATCATAGTATGACCCTTCCCACGTCATAATTCACTTCCAGTTTATAACTTATTGAAAATGAATAATTTATTAAATTTTAATTTTAGTAAAAGTTTCCATTTCAATGTACTTTATCTTAAATTGTTAGTGGCGAGAACCATGGTATCGAACATTCTAATCATATCCAACACTTTGAGTGTACATTTCGATTTATCCTGTGTAAGACACCAGGGGCCGGTTGCCCAAAGCAGTATTAAATTTAATCCTAGTTTAGATGACGTCATGTCATGTTGAAGGCCTTCTCTAATACCACGATTAGTGATTTAATCTGGTATTAGCAGCTAACACTGCTAAGCAACCGGACCCAGTACACCAACGAATACATTTGGTGTAAGGTAAGTGGGTGGTATATTCTAGATAGCAGGAGACAAGGAACATGATAGAGATATTTCATTCAGTCATATCAAGTTAGCTAGACGGCATGACAATAAGAGATTATGCCAAGGCGAACTGAAATTCTTCTCATAATAATCACTATTGCCTAGATACAAGACTTAATGATCTAAAATTTAGTGAAATATGTGACTGTTCTGTGACTGTTCTGTTTTTCATGTCGTGCTTCTCAGGATACAGATGTGGTCACACCAGTAAAACAACATCCCTAAGGGTGTCCGTCCTGGGACAAGTCATTTACACCCATTACGGGGGTATTTTGACACCCTTTTGACTAAGAGTGTATCATCTGGTGGTCTATGAGCGAAAGAACACCAGGAAGCTGATTTATTGTGGTGCCTAGTTTGTCGCCCTGTACATGGACTGTTATGGTAAAGGTCACTGTTAAATAAGACAGTCGGCCTTCGCGTTGGGATTTATTGACACGTGGCGAAGTGATATGTCACTTTAGTAATTTATATTTTACTTGAAACGAAATACGCGTCTGTTTTATGTGTTGCAGCACATGTGAGACAAGCAAAGCCTTCATTGTTTTGTTTGTTCGAATGGCTTTTTATACTTCACTTATTATTTCACTTATATTGATGGCGTGCCAGCCCAATGCGTGAAGGTAACCGACGCCGGCAACATATAAGATACATTTACAGGACAAAAAGCAGGCCATTAAAACCAGTTCGCTTCCTTGTGCTATTTGGATAAGATAACACCAGGACCTAAAAAGGATTCCACCCATCCACCAGCCTACATTTTTTAAATATTTGCCCGCCTTAATTTTTCATTATTCCTTATGTAAAAAATCTTTTCCCATCATTCTGTTCTCCTTCAAACTAGAACAAGTGCACTAGAAACTTCTATCTGTGTACATTAACTTCCTGCTCAAATTTGCACACCTTTCAAAATTGTTTGTTAAGAGTTTAAGGCCAGGGTCATATGTGGTACCGTTCATTTGTTAATTTATAATCCGATTAGTCTTTAAAGATATTTAAAATTTAAAAGCTGGCCTAGCGTAAATGTACTGTCACGTAATTTTATCATATCACACACTTATGCATTTATTTCTTCTTTAGGCATTAAAGCAGTACGACTCTGTCAACCAGACAACGAATGTCTTGTAAACCGTTGGTGATAAACAATTTTAGAACAAAGAAATTGATAATATGCATTGATTTTGTTTTAATTTATACCAAGGGATGTTTTACTAGTTTAGTTATTAAGCAGCGGTGCTAACAGGAGTCAAATCGCTGCTGTTGCTGAAAAGCATGTATAATACATGTATTTTCCGATTGGATAATCGCTTTTGGTCTCGTGACCCTTTCGTCTACGCATGTTATAGATTTGAGTTGATATTGGACAGTCGTTAAACCGCCCCAACAAAAAAGGTTGTCAGAGTCGTGGATTTCTTTAACTGTATGTACAGGGAAGTCATGTGAGTGAAATGTTCTTGAAATTATAAGATATAGAGAAAATCTATCAGGCCAGCCACTCATCACACAGAACATTATACCATTAATACCAAATGTAGGCTATACTAAAAAGTAAGTATTAAAAGGAACAAAGAACAAAGAAAAATCAACCGATCACTATGCCAATGTATACCACATTTAACAACAACCAGTTGTTTTTGATAAGGAATATTATATGACAAGACATAGTCATTTTATTATCCAAACAACTACATACGTGGTGTTACCAACAAAATCACAAATCCGTACACGGTTTTTCGCAGTATCATATTTTCTAAATTAACATGAAACTGGATGACGTGTGAATTTGCGCAACTAGTTTGTGGCGAATTGATTCAGTCGGATGGAACTGTGTTGCTTAACCGGATGCTTTCAAAGCGCTGTATAAGAAATGTCACATATTGATGGAATCATGCATTCAATATTCATAGAATGGACGTGTAGATTTGGTGGGAAATTAACTGAGACGCTTTGAGACAAAATATACTTTCGACTAAAATTATGCATATAGAGACTCATTGTTTCGCATAACTCGTAGTTGTAATGGTATGTTCGTTTTGAGAAACTCGTTCCAATATAATCTTAGACATTAATACACCTTCAGATGACCCGTTTTCCTTGAGTTACACGCCCTTTTCAAATATTCCAATGCGTTTTTTCCACGACATATAAACCACATGGTCCATTGATGTTCAACATCTACGCCAGTAACGCTAAAAAAAATCTAAATACAAATAAAAATGGTAAATCACAGACAGTCATGATAATTTTAATGTAAATCTGCTTAACCTAGAAGAGGTTTTGGTTATCCATCTACCAAAGAAATATAAACACACATAACACTAAGCATTTGAAGCATGATACATTCTTATAAAACTACATTGTTTTCCAAAGGATTTTTATTAAATAATGGATGTTAATTGAAGATGGGCGTTTCTGCGTGTAATGGGTGTCATAGGTAATGTTACGTAGAAGCTATTATTACCAGATGTATTTTGAAACGGCCCAACAACTTACAAACACAGAAACCAACCCGATTCAAATATCCGTTTAAATGTTTTTGTCTGTAATAAATTGTGTGTGTTATTTTCGTCAGGTCATTGCCTTAGGGAATAATGTTAACATTCCCATAACATTAAAGACGTAGTTTAAGAAGTTGATGTAAGATTCTTAATAGCTAATAGATAAAGCGAGTCATACCAAAATACCTATTACGGGTGTTATTCAAACAACCTGCTATTTGTGTAACTTTAAGCACTGATTTACGAATAGTCTTAGTGTTATTCCTCTGAACCGGTTATTTTTAGAGGTATTTACCTACATGTACATGTTCCTGAAACAAGAGTAAAGTCTCAGCTGGCGTGAAGCTTGATTAACTAGAGATCAATAACTAGAGAACATCGTAAGAAAATAATGAACATAGCGTTTACAGTATTTCCGTATTATTTTTGGATAACGCTCTCTTTAATATTTATTGTTTCCCTAAAAAACAGCCTAATTGCCGGTTCTATTTTTACTATAGAAAGATAAGTTATAACGAGTCAGCTGGGATTCATAAGTACTGAAAACATATCCAAGTCGACAACACAAATCCAACACTTTTTATTGTGTCGTCTTGGAATACGTCCAATAATTGTTCTGTATTGTGTGCTTTTGCCATTGCTGTTAATGGTGGTTTTATTCACCCCTTGGACTGACACTCTCTCGTTAGAATGAAACAAACCAACCCCGCAGTTATTTGACGGAATATAATATTTTTTTCTTTGCCTTTGCTACGGAAATGCTAAACAACAACATTTTGTTTTCTAATATTCAACATCCATAGTTGCTAGGAAATGACAAGATGCAAGGAATGAAAACTAATTGTTTGATTGGGGTTTTACGTCCTACACAATGTTAATTCACTTACCTGTATCGATGAAGTAAATCTCCTTAAACGATGCTGACAAGACAGGACAAAGCTTAAGAAAGCTGGGTAGAGCTTAGAAAAACACAATCTTCTGCAGGTAGATGGCAGACAAACCCGTATACAGTACGAGCGAGTGTTTGAAGTCGCTAACTCATAGGGAGAAGGGTCTGTAAACCAAAGGCGGACAGTCTAGAAGCGTCAGAAATGGACTTGAAAGCAATGCAAGAGTAAATTATTAGGGTGGTGTCGGAAAAGAGTTTAAGGCCAAACTTATCATGTTTACAAATGTTGTTTTTGTTATAGCTAAAATCGTTTTATTTAAATATTGATATACTTATATTCCGAAGAACCGCCAACAGACAAGAGCTTTGGAAAGATAAACATGAAATACAAGTTCATACAAATTGTGCCAAAACTGTAAAGAATTTATTTCAAGGTTGCCCTGTAAACTGTTGGTGTTATTACTTATATAATTTATAACTAAATATTAATTATAATGAGTTGTGTTAGTTTGTGCTAGCAAAAATGAATTGCAATGAGAATTACATATTACTAGTACATCTATGCTAATACATTAGCAATTGGTCTGCAATTTAGTTCGTCTTACTTTGCAAGATGTGCTACTTGTGTGGTGTAGAAGTCCAGTTTCGCAGTTAAATTATGTGTGCCATATACAAATAATTGATCATAACACTTTTTAAATGTCCTGAATCCACATCACGTATGCATCAACAATGCTTCACTAAAGTGAATCAGCGATATCACAAACGCAATGGTTTCCACACTCATTGTCTGAATCTAGACAAGTGTCACAGCTGGCCTCTAGGTCTCTGAAGCTTATTTGTTTGCGGTTCTCTGTCAGAAGAAGCGATAATGTTATATATGACTTAACTTTGATTACAAAGACAAGGCCTGTTCGCCAATTGATTTTCCTATATAACGGAAATGAAATGTTGCTTACACCAAATATTATTCTACCTATAAGCTGCATGAGAAAGATATTAAACAGGTAATCGGTGTCTAACAAACCGTGTGTTGGTGAAATAAGAGAGAGGCACTCGATTGCTCATAACACATTGGTAAAACAAATATCGATGAAATACATATACCTAGACTTGCATGTATTATCAAGAACTGTTTTAATAGTTATATTATTAGGTAGTGTTACCAGTTCCTGGAACTGGAGTGAAGTCGCAGATGTTTTATTATATTGATTGAATTGAAGTTCCAGCGTCAACATGATTCTCTACACAATAAAAACGGCAAGCCATCGGAAAGGATACCTTTTTGATGTGTCATTATGCCTTGGCCTTTTCAGATATTGGCTGGTATGGGAGGGAATTTTCGCTCGACAGCTAAAGCAAGGAGGAAAATCTCAAGTTTGTCATATTATATTGAATAAATATTGTATGGACATGTACTTATACATATGAAAATAATGGACATATAATTGACATTTGGCTTTCCTTAACGACGCTTTTTTTTATTACGACAAGAAACTTAAGCTACAATTCCAGCTATTGTTAAATAAATAGCAGAGGGAATGGTGTTTATTTGAATGCTCCTTCTTTCACAAGCAATTTGTGATTATATTTTTATATAGTCTAATATTTAGGCAACAAAGTATTTTATGTGTTCTGTCAAGTCCTATAAGTGCCACGTTGCTATCTAGACCAAAGGTTAAAAACATAAGATTTTGTTTGATTTAAAGTCATGTGCACATATATTCCATTGTGGATTTTGTTCGTGTATTATAAATGACGCAAGAAACGGTCATTTTCTTAGGAAATACTGTTGGTTATAGAAGCATAACAAACAACAGCTTGGCAAGTTTTATCTTCAATCCTGACTTTCAGTTGGGTATGGTAATTCCTCCAAACACGATGCGTGCCATTTTTATCAGTATAAATGTCATCTACAACATATTGTGCTTTGAATAAAATAACAATTGGCACTATACTAGTGCAATAAAGTAAATCTGTTTTTGAAAAATATGTGTGCACAAAAATAGTAATAGTAGGAAAGTGTAACAAAACAAAGATACGAAAACAAAAGAAACGTATAAACAGCAATTGTTAAGAGTAAGAGCAAGTAGGATTCAAGGGTAATTCCCATTACACCGAAGAAAATAGACTTCTGAAATGCCTCGGACTAATAGTCTATGTCGACGTATTGGTTTGTTGGTTGTCCTAAATGAAGTATAACTATAACTTTAGCGACCAAATGAATTGGGGTATATCGATATATATTTTTATACCGCTGAAAAGTATATCTAAAACAGGTGATTAATTCGAATGATGTTGTCAAAGACAGCAAATTATTGAAGGTTTAATTAACATTTGTTTAGTCTGAAGACATGAAATGTCATTACAAATTAATGGAAAAGTTTACTTGACTTAATTGGTTAATCAATATGTTACAACATAATGGACGGTATTTCACGCCGTAACTTGAGTGATTTATTTAAAAAGTTGGAAGTTCTAAGTAAAGGCAAATTTATGACATACATGTATTAAGTAAAAAGTTAAATTATTGTAGAAACACAAACGCTTTGCCCTGTCATTCCTTCTGTATATAAACTATTTGCCTAAAAAAATCTTAAATAATATTCGCCTCTTTGCAGATGATACATGTCTATGCGTATCATCAGATAACCTGTTCACAAGTAACTGATAATGTTATACAATATTTTGTTTCAATAGAGCAGTGGGCAAATAGTTGGTGGGTTCATTTCAATGCATCTAAAACAGACTCACTGCTTGCTGCGCGTCGAATGCAGCCCAGCATCTTTTCGCCATTGTTTATGGGCAAAAATATTTCTTCGTCAGTTTCTCATCAGCATCTCAGGGGTAATTTTGAATGCCAGTGCAAACTGCAATAACCATATAGCTTATCTAATATCATGTGCAAATAAAAAATATATCTATGCTTCGTGGGTTGAAGTATCTCCTGTCTCGTAAATATTTGGAAATCATTTATAAATCATTCATCCGTCCTAGCTTTGAATATGCAGATATAGTATGGGATAACATAAATGAAAACCAAATCAATGACATTGAACGACTGCAAAAAAACTGCCTCAGAAGTATTACTGGTTTAACTGTAAGTGTATCATCTACCTTACTTTATGAGGAGTCTGGTTTCATCCAACTCAAAGAAAGACGAAGACTTTAATAACATTGTTTACGGTAACGAAAATCCAAATCTAAAAAATAAACTTCCTGTAAAAACATGTGCAAGAAATATGTATCCTATTCGTTCAGCGAACAGTAACGAGTACACAACATGTTCATGTAAGACTGCTTCATTCCATAATTCCTTTTTCCCTGCTACGGTACGAAACTGGAACTCGTTGCCATACCCGATCAGATGCTTAGAAGATTACAAAACATTTAAATTAAGATTGTTTAAGATGTTCTCAACGACAATTCCACCAAGCTGGTATTATATAGGAAATATAACTGCGAATATTGTAATATGTAGGTTAAGGAATGTTTGCAGTTCTCTAAATGAAGATCTTTATAATAATGTTATTCATGACTCGCCTATGAGTGCATGTGGTGCTTCAGTGGAATCGCTGTCACATTATCGTGCCCAATATTATTTCACTTATGTAATTGTGATGTACCCAAATATTAGTTAGCCACAGTAACACAACCATAACATATGAAGTTTTCTGCTCTGACAAAAATATATTGTTCCTCCGCTGCAAAGAAATGGAAGGTTGACTATGCTTGAACTGTCGTTATAATAATTGCATTGCATAAATATCTGTGCCTGTATCCATACAGTTGCGTTAGTATTTCTAAAAACTTCAGAAATATCTCGACAAATGTCCATTTTAAAAAAAATCACATATAATATATCCTTTGTTATGGCCCAAGTTAAGACAAATGTTGTTAATTTTTTTAAAATGATGTATGAAAACGTCATGGGAATAATCCTTCCATTCTGCCAGAAATACGGTAGAAATAATTATAACTGATATAATGAAACTATTGTCAGCGTTGAATATTATAAACAAGTGCGATAATAAGTTTTGAGTTTCTCGTGTCTGTCAGCAGAACTGATAATATGGTTAATGATTTATTTTAATTAAGCATTATCGCACATTTTAACCTATGAAAATGTATTGCTGATGTCGGCTTTTTTACTTCCAGAGTAAGTGTTTGGTGTGAGATTTCCTCTTGGCTTTTCAAAAACGCCGTAAAAATTACCACTTCCATTTTGGCGTTCTTTTGATAGTTTGTTTTAAGTCAGTATAGTTTCACGCTTGTGAAGACATAAAAAGTGGCAGGCACAGCATGCAAAGGTCAACAAAAACTGTATACTCAAAGGTTACAAATCAAACACCAGCAAATCTGGATAATCGCTTATGGTCTCGTGCCCCGCGGGTTATGTGTTTTAGTTCCCCTAGTCGTTAAACAGCGACAATGCGGTAAGTTGTCGAGTCGTCACAAAACGGCAACAATAAAAAAAGGGTGTCGTAGTAGTGGATTTATGTAACTGTATGTACAGGGCGGTCATATGAGTGAAATATTCTTGAAAAGTAAAAAAATGTTGAAAATCTTTTAAGCCAACAACTCATCACACAGAACGATATATCATTAATACAAAAGGTATATTAAAAAAAAGTATTAAAGGAAACAAAGAAAAGTCAACCGATCACAATGCCTATGTATATTACATTTAACAACAAACAGATGTTTTTGAAAAAGAATAGTTTATGGCAAGACACTTTTTGTTATCAAAACAACTACATAAGTCGTGTTACCAACGACACAATCACAAACCCGTCAATATGATAAATACGGAACGACGTATTAATTTGCGCAACGTGTTTCTAGCGAATCGATTCAGTCGAATGAAACTGTGTTGGGTAATGGAGTGCTTTCAAGGCGCTGTATACCAAGTGTCACATGTTGATGGAATCTTTTATTAAATATTCATAGAATGAACGCGTAGATTTGGTGGGAGATTACCTGAGACGATTTGTGACAAAATGTAAATTATTAATCTCAGAAATACATGATAACTTTAATGTAAATCTGCTTAATCTAGCGTGTTATCCATCTACCAAAGAAATGTAAACTCGCACAAAAAATGTTACTCTCTTACAAAACTACCTTGTTTTCCAGAAAATACAGCAAGCAACGTGCTGATAATCTAAATATTTTTATTTAATAATGGATGATATTTGATGATGGTTGTTTGTGTGTTGGGGCTTACGCTCTAAGTGTAATAGATATTTTAGATGATGTGACGTTGAAGCCATTATAAATGGATG
This sequence comes from Katharina tunicata, assembly GCA_032466195.1. Taxonomy (NCBI): domain Eukaryota; kingdom Metazoa; phylum Mollusca; class Polyplacophora; order Chitonida; family Mopaliidae; genus Katharina; species Katharina tunicata. Next base: position 2,701 of record JAVFBZ010158379.1, on the reverse strand, counting down.
CATTTTGAAACGGCTCAACAACTTACAAACACAGAAACCAACCCGATTTAAATAGCCGTTTTAATGTTTTTGTCTGTAAAAAAAGTGTGTGTGTGTTGTTTGCCAGGTCAGTGACAAAGGAAATAATATTACCATTAATATCCCCTTAACATTTAAGACGTAGTTTCAGAAGTTTATGTAAGATTTTTAATGGCTTATAGCTAAAGTGAGTCATACCAAAATAACTATTAAGGAAGTTATTCAAACAACCTGCTATTTGTGGAGCTTTAAGTACTGATTTAAGAATAGGCATATTTTTATTCCCTTGAACCGGTTATTTTCAGAGGTATTTACCTACATGTATAATTACTTTCTGAAACAAGAGTAAAGTCTCAGCTGGCGTGAAGCTTGATTGACTAGAAATCAATAACTAGGGAACATCGTCAGAAAATAATGAACATAGCGTTTACCGTATTTTTGTTTTACTTTTGAATAACGCTCTTTTTAATATTTATTGTTTCCTTATAAAATAGCCTTACTGCAGGTATTATTTTAACTATAGTAAGAGAAGTTAAAACCAATCAGCTGGGATTCATCGGTACTGAAAACAGATCCATAAGTCAACAGCAACAATCCGACCCGAAGACCCGAAGTCTGGATGAAATTGTGTCTTCTTGGATTACGTCCAATAATTGCTGTGTATAGTCTGCTCTTGCCATTGTTGTCGAGGATGGTTTCCTTCAACCGTTGGACTTGCACCCCATCCATCTGGCACCCTACACAAACTAACCCCACAGTTGTTTGACGGGATATCATCATTTTTCTTTGCGTTTGATACGGAAATGCTAAACTACAACTTTTTGTTTTGTAATATTGAACATCCATAGTTGCCAGGAAATGACAAGATGCAAGGTATGCAAACTAATTGTTTATTTGTTTGATAGGGGTTTTACGCCCTTCTCAATGTTTATCATTTATATGACGGCGTGCCAGCCCAATCGGTGAAGGTAATGATCTAAGACGATGCTGGCAACAAGCAAATCAGGGCAAAATATTTACATAACATTAACAAAACAGGACACCACAACAAATTGGCATCCTGTTTAGAAAGCACCAGGGCACAGGACACACAGATGGTAATTGTATTATCATGAGCAATTTAATATAACCATGGTTTAACCCCCATATATCTGATTTTGTTTAATGTTTGTTTCCCGATGTCGCAGCTACACGACTACAAATCTCAATTACAGATCATTTATCATCTTTATTTCTGAAGGAAAGCTGGGTAGAACCCAGAAAACACACGACATTCTGCTGATAGCTGGCATACAACCCCACATACAGTATGAGCGAGTGTTTGAATTCGCTAAGGCATAGGGAGGAGGGTCTGTAAACCAAAGTTGTACACTCTATAAGCGGGAGAAATGAATCGGAAAGTAAGGCTAGCGTGGACTATTAGCGTAGTGTCGGAACACAGTTTTTGACCAAACTTACATGTACCATGTTTACAAATGTTGTTTTTGGTATAGCTAAAATTGTTTTATTTAAATATTAATATACTTATATTCCATAGAACCACCAACAGACAAGAACTTTGGAAATATAAACATGAAATACAAGTTCATACAATCTGTGCCAAAACTGAAAGGAACTTATTTCAAGTTTGTGCTGTACACTGTTGACATTATTATTTATATTATTTATAAATAACTATTATTTATATGAGTTATGTTTATTATCAAGTTTACTGTTCAAGGAAAATCCTGGTGTTAATTTGTACTAACCGCAGATCTAATCAAACATCTGCTGGTAAAATGATTTGCAATGATAATTACATACAACTAATGCTTCTATGCTAATACATCCGTCAATCGGTCTGCAATTTAGTTCGTCTAACTTTACAAGGCGTGTTACATGTGTATTGTGTAAGTCATGTTTCCCAGCTCAATTATGTATTCCATTAAAGTTTTTTATAGATAAAAAATTGATCATAAAACTATTTAAATGCCCTGAAATTACATCACGTATCTCATTTGTTATTAGAACAATGCTTCGTTAAAGTGAAAGCAACGGTTTCCACCCTGATTGTCTAAAACTAGACAATTGTCACAGCTGGCCTGTAGGCCGATGTAACAGGCATGTTTGCGGTTCTCTGCCAAAAGAAGCGATAGTGTTATAGATGATTTAATTTTAATTGCATAGGCCAGGCCTTTTCGCCAATCCAGTATGCTCTATTATGAAAATGAAACGTTGTTTACACCAAATATTATTCTACATATAAGCTACATGCAAAGAATGAACGGGAAAGACTTGAAGTGCCCTCGGGAAGGATAGGAACACGCAGTTATTGTACATGAATGATCCACCAGATGGACCAGTCTTTAGACTCAAAGAATGGACGGAAGGGATTATGATTTGATTATCTATTTTAGAATTACATCAAGTATACAAATAAAAGCGGAGTGCGATTATGAATGCCAAACAGGTAACCGGTGTCTAATTAACAATGTGTTTTTCCAGTAAGACAGAGTTCTAGGTTCTCATACTATATTATTAGCAACAATCTGATGTTGAGGCATCCACCAAGATGCCTTCAACACATAATTAGAAACACGTACATCAATGTACATAACAGCTTATATAGTCTTAGAATACAGAAACAAATCACGGACTACTTAGGAAGCCACCATTCACGGGCTGAGCATGTACATACGTGTTT
>JAVFBZ010158357.1:0-12860 GCA_032466195.1 Katharina tunicata | reverse complement strand
ATTAACAAAACAGGTCACAACAACAAATCGGCATCCTGTGCCCCTTAGCTAAGAGAACACCAGGGCACAGGAGGCTCCCACCAAACCAACCGTTATTTTACTTATGCGACGGTTTGCTAACCAATAGCTAGGTTAAAACTCCATGCGAGTTGTTTGGTAGGAGTTGTACAGTAGTATAGTTCACAATTCAATAAATGACTGCGTGTTCCGCTACAATGACACTGGTTCTAAGCAATGTTAGGGACAATATTGTTCGTTTATTCGATGTTACACCGTACTATAGGTTATTTCACTTAAAAGACGGCGTGCGCGCCCCATGGACGTAGGTAACCAGATTAAAGGGCACTGACAACAAACAAAAAAAACACAGGATATATACAGGACGAAAACTAGGACACCACAACTAATCGACTTCCTGAAGCACCTAAAAGCTCAGAGAGCACCTGTTACAAGGCATTCACAGGACTCGTTTATAACACGGTCATGTGTTCAAACTACTTATTTGTATGATTGATGTTAAACGCTGTAATGCTTTACTTAAGTTCGGATAGTTATGACCAATAAAACTCTTAAATAGTAATGTTACGAAGACAACAAAAGCAATTAACATCAATAAACTTGTTATTACAGTGCTAAGTGTATGTACAAATAGGAGATTTAAGATATAAAATATTTATTATGGAAGTGAGCCTGATTATCTTAAAATACACAGATATGGAGACGAAAATGAATAATTGTGAGTTATATAATTTTCCACGTAAGAATGTTGAATTTTATTTCTCTACTGCTCTCGTTTAATTGATCGATTGGGGCGTTTACGATTATTACATTTTTATTTTGCACATAACCAGAACACAACATATATTACGTAATACTTATGAGCCGCAACCCTCTGGATTTATGGTACGAGTTTTATGTTAGTGAAAGCGATAAGAATATCTCTACATCTACACTCCTTCTAAAGTTATGTAGGCCTTACCTTCATCTAGTTTAGCTAACGCTGACTGACAAGCAATATGACGTTAACACCTGTTCACTTTTTTTTATATTGCATAATTGGTGTAGAAATTGATTATGTCCCCAACATTTTCATTAAATGCAACATAAATATATATTCAATAATTTGAATATTTCCTCTTTTCATTATCTCCAACCCATGAGGTTTCAGATAACAGTTAATGCAGGGCTTCAAGACATGAATTCATGATATGTCTATTTCCTTTTCTGTTTCACAACTTCGGCAATAACATCTTTGATATCCTGGATGTGTTTTTTTGTGTTGAACTCCATCAGTTGTGAGAGGCGATCGAAGGCCTGAGAGCTGTATGTGAAATTAAACGTGGAATAAGGAGACTCGGGGTCGTCAAATACCGCAAAATCGGCAAACTCCTTCTCCTCTTTCGTTGTGCGAGGTACACCTTAAAAAAAGGGGATACAAAAAAAAGATATTTCAGGTAACTCATAAGGAATACGTGGGCCTGTTTCACAAACTAATAGTCAACCGGGGAAAACCGAACCTGGTCTGATAGTCAGTTTGGTGTTCGGTTCTTCCATTACATGTAGTACTGCCATTGTAGTACAATATTAACTTCTGAGTTGATGCAAAAGCAGCCTACTTTCAAACCAAGCATCGGATCGTCAATTTTAAATTTATATAAAAATTTGAATTCCCAAAATTTCATATAGTTTCAGATTCGACAGGCACGATGCATGCTAGTGTATAACTGTTATTACTCTTTAAGCTAACAATGTGCAAAGCTATTTAAAATTTTGAAAATAGTAGGTCTATACGAAATGACCAAGTATAGTATTGGATTTTGGTCAGATTTCTGGGAAAGTTTTGATTGCGCTCAATTTTCTTCATTGTGAAAAAATACATGGACGGTAAAGGAAACAAGCAAGATTGTTTGGATGCTTACCAGGTTCCTTGAATTTCTTGAAGTCCAAATTCGCTAGAACAAAGTGGAGAACAATTGGACAGTTTGGATCGGAGGGATGGCGGAAGATGTAGAGTTCTCTCATGTCTTCTTTGACGTACTGACAGACGTCAATAGGTGGGAATGGATAACCATTCCTTTTACTCCATAACTCAGCTAACTGCAACTCCTAAAAACAAGAACCAAATAGTTTATTTGTTTGATTGAGGTTTTACGCCGTACTCAAGGTTATTTCATGAAAAAACATTTATACAACATTAACAAAACAGGACACCACAACAAATCGGCATCCTGTGCCCCTTAGCTCAGAGAGCACCAGGGCACACGATGCTCCCACCCAACCAAACGCCACGATCCAATAAGACACTCTTGTTTTATTTGTTTTGATTGATTGGAATTTTACGCCGTAGTGAAGGTTATTTCCTTCATATGACGGCGTGAGAGCACATAAGGTGAAAGAAACTGCCTGAAGCGGACTTGGGGGCTCAAAAGCGATTCCATCACTAAGCCCACTATTCATTGATACGTTGCTTATCTGAGGTGCTTGATTGCTTGACAAACGGTTAAATAAAATCCGGCCACCACGATTGACAAAAAGGCCAGTCCGCCACTTGAAATGACCCTCAACCACACTGGCTACAAACAAAGACGCCACCGGATCGACAAGGGCAAGCGCAATAAATCGGCTTCCTGATACTCCTTAGCACCAGGACACAGGATGCTCCCGCCCAACCACCCGCAACACATTGTTGAAACCTAAATGATTGACGGATATATTTCCTTTATATACGACAGAGTGCTAGCTATATGGGAGGAAAAAACCAACAATTCCGTGCTTGGCATTGGTAAGAAAAAATGACAAAATAAAAGGCAACAACAAGGCACAAATGTTCAACAAAGTTCTTCATTCGGTTTCTTACCTTAAAAGGAGGCGAGGCGTCAGAGGGTCTTCCACTAAAGTCAAAAGACAGGATGATGTCGACGTTACGCTGGCGCCTGACGACTAGCGGGTAGGGTGAGTTAAACGTCAGACCAGCGTCAACAACAAACTGCTTCTTAACGTGACCGGAGTAAGTATCACATTTATCATTGTACACTGAAAAAATGAGAACATAATAAAGGTAAGATGTCAGACGGCCTGGGATAAAAGTTCAAAACGGTACGATTTGTTTTAAACTTATTTTTATTAAGATAAGATTATCAATATATATAGGGAGTAGGGACGTACAAGTTCCAGGAACTTAAAAGCCCTTCAGCTTCTATACAGATAATCATACATGTATTTTAACAGCAACATAAAATTTGCATAAAGGAATAAATGTATATAAATGGGATACCGGCAGAACTAATCCGCTAGGTATTTTCACTGCAGTGGAGTAGGACATAAGCCGCTGCTCAGTGGCTAATTTGACAGTACCGGGAACTGTTTACACGCGGGGTACTGTTTACACGCGTACGTGAAAAACATGTTAGAGTTTTACAAATCTGATCACTGTGATAGATATCCAGATATTTAAAAAAACACGTTAGAAAAGCCCATAGAGCAACAAAAGAAAAACGAGGCCTTTGAAGGTATTGGCAGCAGAGCTGCTTGGGTGTCCCACTTCACTCGCGCGCCACCTAGCGGACAGCTAGTTTCTGTTGCATCATGATACGGAAAACAGTGTTGCAATGATTAAAAAAAAAAACACTGTTAATCACTGATTTTCGGCAAAATAATAGAGGAGAAAAATGTTTTCGCTCAGCTTCGCCAAATTCTTCCTGATTACTCGATCGATAAACTCATATAAAGTTTGCGCGACATTCAGTTTACGAAAGTTGACAGAAAACTAACACAGATCCGTTATGACCCGAAATCATTTACCACATCGCCTTTGAAAGAAAACACGACAAGACAGTCCCTGCAACTCTCATTATTGACACTTGCCCCCTTTCCGTCTATAGTGGAGTATTCCCGTAATGTGCTATCTGATTGGTGCCTACAAGTTCCGAGGCAGCCAATCAATTGCGTGGATGTATATTCTACTTTTATACGCTTAATCCGCCAAGGGTTGTACTGTAGAGTGTAGGGTACCATGAATAAAACTCATGGCTAGCGAAGATGACCGTGTCATCTGAGCCACATTGGTATATGATAATATTATCTTGTTTGAGCTCGTACACCCTGAGTTGCAGGGTCGAAAAATCTGACGGGGTGTACGGGTTTTTATCCAATGATATTCAGTGAAATATTTCTCTGAAGCATTTCTTTCTAAACATATAGGTCTGTCTCACCTTTCTTTTTGTGACTTGTCCCCGCATCAGTTTCATCCTCATCGTCACTATCGTGTAGGACTAGCCCGCGAAGATAATTGTGAATCACTCCAGCCCGGCCTGTCCGGGAACTCAGCAACGTATACTGTTTACTGAAGTACAAAAAAAATAAGTCACGGATCACAAAACACAATCGTGCCTACGGGTTATATTTGAAAACCTGGTAGAAATCTCGTTAAAAAACACTCCGCGATCTCCACAGCCACCGAACATTACCGAATATATCGAAGATCGAGAAGTGGACAAAGTCTATGTATATCAAACGTGATTATTGAGCATATATATATATTTGAAAAATACTTTATTTTAACATAGTATCGGTATTTGCAACACGTTCTACGTTCGAATAATTTGCTCAACGGTATTGCACTTTACCAGTGGTGGTCTACATCAACAGCCGTAAACAGCCTACACAAAGACAAGGTCACTGCGTCTTTGAATACATGATTGAAGTCCTTGAAATTTCCATTATCAACGTATTTGCTGTATGCTGACGCAGAAGTTCCGACATTTATGTTTATGATAACTTTTACAGTACAGGTACGGTAAGTAAGCTGTTTATTGATCCAGGTCACTAATCTGACAAAAACAGTTGTCAAAATACCACACAATTGGTGAACCAATTTAATCCCGGGTTCATAGACTACTTAAAACATTTTTGTGAGACCTTTTTTTTAAAGACCGGTTCATTGAAAGGTGACGGTTTGTACGAGTGGGCGCATATGTGGCATGTGTTTGAAAAGACCTTGCTGCTTCAATGCGCATGCCGGTCCCACAGAATAGATTACCACAATAGACTGACGTCAAAACCCCGAGAACAGAAAAACAATCTTGAGTGCTTAACCCAAGTATTATGATGTGTTGTCAGTTTGATATATACAATTTATTTAAGCTTTTGCGCCGTTTTTGATAATTGTTTCGTTTTTTCTATAATCTGGATGATGGTCCCATTACCCTAAGGTTCTCTTTAGACAAAAAAATTAACGATAAGCGTTATTCTTTGGTCACTTTGACGATGTATTTAGTTAATCAAATGGTTGACACAAGAGTGAGTAAGCCTCCATTGAGACAGGTAGTTAAACTACACTGTTTTAATAATGTGTTAAGGTGAAATCCGGATGTATATATTATCACAATGTTGCCGTATGAATAATGGACTTGTTTCGTCAATCCCCAAAAAATAGTAAAAAAAAAACTCTTGTAGAATAATGCTATTTTTAGTGTTCAACTTGATAATTATATAAAGACATTTAAACATCTGATAAAAATGTGTCTCAATGTTTACCTGTCCACCATTCCCCGGAACATAGCAGACCAGTAGCCACCTTCATCTTCGTCTGCTTCTGCATTGGAGCCGTTTGCAGACTTTTCTTTCCCATTAGCGACTTTGCGGGATTTGGCGGGAACGGCATTACTGTCTGTGACGTCATGGTCATGCGCGTGATCATGATCTTCGTCATCAGTTTCGTCTTCGCTTCCGTCACTTAGAGCTTCTTCCTCCTTCATCTTTTTTTCTTAGAATGAAAAATTACAAAATATTGCTTCTTTCTACTGAAGTCCTTTTCTTATCAGTATTATTTATTTTTACAATTATACTGACGACTCATTTAGCAACAGGTGGCACTATTATTTTTCTTTTCATACTGACTTTCATCCCTTTTTTTCTAAGTAGAACAAGCGACTGATTATTAATTCTTATTTTAAAACTTTGAAAGTAAAGTCTATTTATAATTATATTTTAAGAGCATAGTTTCACACATCACGGTGTTTATGTGACGCAGCACTGTTACCTTTATTGATTTGGTTAGTGTTTAACGTCGTACTAACGTTCACTACTAAGGCTGGTTTGAGCTGCCAGTGTATGTTTTTTTTATCATGTGACATTATTAAATACCAAGGGACATTTTCTTTATGACTGACGCGATCACTCCTCGTTTCTAAAACCTACCCATTTCATCACGAACCATTCCGGCGGGATCCATATTTTTATTGTCTTCAAAGAGCCGATCAAACATAATACAGAAAGCGCTTCCCCAAATTCCTGAAAATACAAGGTGTATGTTAAAAGAAAATTTTACAGTTTATTTTTAATTAGATAAAATATTTAAACTTATTTAATCCTATACTAACGTACTCAACAGAGGATTGAAATGTTTGTTTGATTAGTGTTTTAACGTCGTACTCAAGACTATTTCACCTATATATGCCTGCGGCGGCTCGTCCAATACGGACTTTCAACTAAACAGGGATTCTACACTCTATAATAACCTATAAATATTTAAATCAACCCGTTTGAACAAACCTTGTAAGAAATGGAGTGGTGGTTCGTCAAATTTCTTCGCCAATTTCCCCAGGAAGAATTTACTCCCGAATTGCTCAGATTTCATGTAAGATCCATATTTCGCCATTCCAACTTCAAATGGGGAAAACTCGATCCATTCTGCATGAGACGATAAGATAACACATTAACAAGAGCTTTTCATATTTTTAAATAGCAAACTGAGCTTTTCTGAAACGTTATTACAAAAGTTCCGTTCAGATGGTATAACCGCTAGTCTACTTTATGTGGAATGAGGCCAACAAGATCAATGTCCTGTGTTTCGAAGCAGGAACGAAACAGCCAATAAGGGTTAATTATACATATTTCACAACAAACCCACTGATGTTGAACACTTTTAATACAAAAAAAAAAAAATATATATATATATATATTTGTTCGTATGAATGTAGAGAAAGAAAATGTTGCCTGCCTCCACCGAGATTCGAACTCGGGCCAGCGCTTTATATATATATATATATATATATTCTTCGAATAAGCATGGTTGAACGAAACCACAGAACGCAAAATATGTTATAAAAAAAGATCGACAGACCATGATTGATTAGGGTTTTCTGCCGTACTCAAAGTTATCCAATTACATGAGGTGCCAGCTCAACGGGCGAAAGAAACCACCCCAACCGACGCCGGCGACAACTAAGATGCAACAATACATTTCCAGGACAACATAGGTCACCACAACAAATCAGCTTCCTGATGTTTCTTTTCTCAGAGAGCTCCAGGGCACAAGAGGCTCCCGCCTAATCAACCGCGCCCTTGGTTCGAAGCTAACCGGACGTTGAAAGAAGCAGAACCACCTACCTTGAAATTTCTTAGCCGACACATTGCCTTTCACATGCACACACGTGTATAGGGGCATGGGACTGTCCCCACTATAAAGTTTAGCTCGTTGGTCTGACAACTTACAATCTAAACGCTAAAAGAACAACAGTAAAAGAAAACAAATGAAATAAACCTGACAGACGACACTGGCAACACACAATACACGACATGACACGACAATACATTTACAGGACGAAAAAAGAGACATCAACACAAATCAGCTTCTCGATGCCTATTTCATCAGAGCACCAGGGCACAAGAAGCTCCTGTCATTCATCCGACACTCGATCGTATCGATGCATTAGCAACGACGGCTTATAACACTGGACAGGAACGTTAGACTAAAGGAGTAGGCCAGAAAAAATCGGCTTCTGGTTATCGTTACTAGAAGAAACACCATTAACCAAATAGTTGTTTTGTTTGATTGGGGTTTTACTGCGTACTCAAGGTTATTTCACGTATATGATGGCCTGCCAGCCCAATCAGTGAAGGAAACCACCATAAATCACCATGGCAACATGCAAGACAGAACCAAAACAATTAGATAACATTAACAAAACAGGACAACACAACAAATCGGCATCCTGGGCCCTTTAGCTCTGTGCGTACCAGGGCACAGGATCACTATCTCAACCAAGTCGAGGATAACATGGGGGACAGCCGTTCTGAAATGGCTTAAAAACCCTTATTATTGAAGGCAGATTTGAAAGCAGTATTGAAACTCAGACTACCAGACTGAGCGAACAAATAAACCTACTGTGTTCAATTTTTTTACAGAATATTCTCACACTGAAGCCAACGTATTTCAAAGTTTAAAGTCAGACATTTTTTAAATCATGTAGTGAGTAAATTGTACCAAAACTCGAAAATAAACGGACTCCTGCGATATCCATTGTATCACACAGGTTTTAGTTGGATAGCCAGCATGCACCCAATACAGATTGTTAAAAAAATGTTAGAATTCTTTCACTGTCTTTATTAAGCCGAATCTTTACGAGTTTGTATTAAGACGTCTACGTTAAATAGTCCTATACATGTACTTACGTCTTTTATAAGAGTTTCTCCCACCAGGTGGCCAAAGAAATCCGTAAAGCTGATTGGTTGTCCGTTTCCCCATTTCTGTGTAATTTCGCCGATATAACCAGAAACTCTTGTAGGGGTCATCAGCCATGCTAAACTAGAGTCTATATTACCCTTTAATTCCTCGCCGAATTCTTTCAAAGAAATCCCGGGATACTTTGGATGAGATATCAGAGTTGAAATCAACCTATAAATACATCAAACTTAGGTCAATTTAAGTTGGTTTTTTTTTAGATAAAAGATTCAAGGCCTATTTATACGAGGCGATGTGTTAACGAGTTAAAAAACTTTCCACAAATTTGTGACACCGAGTCAATTGTCTATAAAATCACTAAAAGCGCATTATAGAAGAAATTAACATTTCGCTTAAACGGCAACAGTCGAGGAGACAAACGCTAAATTGGCTTCCCCGATGGTTAAATTCGAGTTACGAAACGGCATGTTTCTTAACGAGTATATTGGTGGTGGGCCGGGAATTAGCACTGTTAAAGTAACGTAGTCTCAGGAAAACGTAACCAATGGACGCGAACCTGTGAAATACCTTTACGGTAGTTGAAAAGTCAACTGCGAAGCTGGTTGATACACAGCGCTACCTTTTTAACGAATCAAGAGTTTCGGGTGAATAAGAGCGAAATCGCTTACCAGGTAGAACCAGAAAGACCACCCATATAAGTGACACAGTCGAGAATTCCCGCCTCGCTCAATGCTTTAAATACGCCATACAATCCAACCATTGCACGGAATCCTCCTCCTGAACCAATCACAGCAACCGTAGGCACCTAAGAGAAAACCGGTTAGAACATTGTGGAGTGTTGGGGTTTTTTTATTGGTGAAAGGCCCTTTTCAACTTACTGTATACCCGTAAATTAGATTATTTTTTCTCGTTTCATCTTTATTCTTGTGTAATGCAATTTACAGCCGAAAATAAACCAAAGCAAGATTGGATTCCGATTAGTTTGTTTATTTGATTGTGGTTTTATGCCGCACTCAAGGTTATTTCACTTATATGACGGAGTGCAAGCCCAGTCGGTGGAGGAAACCACCGTAAACTACGCTGGCAACATGCAAGAGAGGAAAAAACATTAACATAACATTAACAAAACAGGACACCACAAAAAAATCGGCATCCTGTGCCCCTGAGCTCAAAGAGCACCAGGGCACAGGAGGCAGAACTCCTTAGCATATATTCAATTGCATTATAAGTGCTTGGTAAAAAATACAAAAATTAAATAAAAATTATAAGCCAGACAACCGACATGTCCTTTAATAGGAATTTGATCAAGGGAAAGCCTCAAACTTGTGATGTATACATTAACAGTTGTTCAGAGGTCCAATGACCAAGCGAATCAGAAAAGGACCGGTCTCGCCACTACATAAGGTATGCACAGCAGTGACAGACAGATAAGCAGCTCTAAGAAGATTCTTCCCGTTCTTCCCATTGGTGTGCTTATGTCTGACTATCTGTACGTGGAAATGTCCTTGTTATGCTTTTTCACAAGTCGAGTATTTTAGAGTATATTTTTTAACTTTAGTCAAATTTGCCATTTTACCTAAAAAAAATAAAGGTAAAATTAAAAAAGTAACTATATGAAAGACATATAACCACATTGTTTTGAGAATATTTGTATATTTTATGTTTTTATTTTTTTCCTCAAACATTTACCATATTTTTATATTTCCATGCTACTTTGAACCCATGGTTTTCATTTCAGAAATGTCACAACAGCACCTTTGTCACCTGTGCAAATACAGCTATTCGCTCACCTCTTTCAAAGACTTTGGCGCTTTAGGTCCCAACAGTTTCTTCATGTGTTCCAAAACTTTCTTCTTCCGGGTGCCCACGAAATGAACTTCTTGGTCGCACAGATCTAGACTGTATCGTAAGGTGGGTTCAGAGCTGGCAATGATAAACATTTAATTGGCGATATAAAATATTTTAACTTTTTTAATAATAGTGTAGAAATAATTATACGGTTCTTATTTAAAGCTTTCAAAAGAAACAAGTTGTTTTATACTACAAAGAATGGGTTACAATTTATGCTTATCTAAAAATTCAAGATGACGGATTAAATCTTCAGTTTTAGGATTTGGGCGAAATGTATTACACACATGCTTTAATCAGTTAGAATTTAAGAAGTATATATTGATTGGTTGGGGTTTTACGCCGTACTCAATGTTATTTCACTTATATGACGGCGTGGGATTGATTGAATGGGGTTTTACGCCGTTTTTAATGTTACCTTCCATCGATCATTGCATTCGTCAAACCGTTTTGAGTTAATATATACACAGTATCAGTAGATTACAGGTAGACTATATACTTACTCAATTTCCTTCTTCATCTCTACATCAACTTCGCTAACCTGACAATACAAACAAATTTAAGATAGTTCGTGTAAAATTGTTTGGTACTTTAGGTGGTACACTTATACGAATGTGGTGTCATTGTATATGGTGGAGGAAATCCGACCCGATTCCCAATAAACCCACTGGCTGTTTTTTCTAGTGTAATCATCTAACTAAGGCCTGATTCGATCTTCGGACCGAATTGGTAGGAGGAAAGCGAAACACTGGAACGTTCCTCGATCATATAATTTGAGGTTACAAAATCCAAAACAAAAAACAACACTTTATATTTTATTATGTAAGTGCTTAACGTCTTACATAAGGATGTTTCACGAGTATGATTGATTGTTTGTTTGTTTGTTTGTTTGATTGGGGTGTTACGCCGTGCTCAAGGTAATTTGACTTTTATGACGGCGTGCCAGTCCAATCGGTAAAGGAAACCACTGTAAACGACCCTGGCAACGTGCGAGACAGAACAAAACATTCACATAACATTGACAAAACAGGCCACCACAACAAATCGGCATCATGTACCCTCGGAGAGCACTAGGGCGCATGAGGTCCCCGCCCCAACCACCCGCCCACCTGTATGAATATTTCATGTTGCCGTTGTATGGTGGAAATCTAGGATTTTCTATAGTACATAAACGCACAATGCAACAGAGAATACCGAACGATGAACATACCAAAAAGTCAAATATATCAAGAACAGAATATAACAACCAGTAAATTCAACACCCGTCGCACTAAAACGTCTACTTGAGTTTGTTTGATTGGTGTTTAATGTCGTACTCAAGAGTTTTTCACCTATTTGACGACTTACTAATCTTAATAATTTGCGTTGCCGGTGTATGGTGGAAAACCGGGAAGAAACCTCGTAAAAACCGCCCCGCGAACTCCGCAGTCACCGGAAAACTACCTTTATATACCTAAGGTCCACAGGGGGGTCAGACCTATTCCGGGCACAATGAAAGGGACCCCGTAGTCCAACGCTCAACCACGGAGCCACGGAGCCACGGCGCGGTCCCACGTCTACTTAAGAAAAAGGTCCTTATATATTTGAGGACTAAAATATTTATTTACAAGCTGTGGTTGGATTATTTTTTATTAATATTATACTTTTCTTTGCCTTTGGACACTGCCGTTTATTGGTAGGAAGAACAATGGCCTATTTTATATTTTACTTTTGATACATCGATCGTGCGTTCAGCTTTATATTTAAAGACTTTTTGGGTGCATCTATGGACATCCTACCTTGTTGAATGTGAATGTTTTCTTGGTCCATTTTCCCATCTTTAACTCATTCAAATTAAACTTTTGTTTCCCCATTAAAGCGTCGGAGGTGTAGTTATCATCCTTCAGAGAAATAACTGTAAAAATATAATGTTAAATCTGATTAAGTTATTAAGATGCAGTAGCACTCAGGGTCAAGGTCATTCGGAGCCTTCCGAGCCAAAATTGTGTAAATTCCTCGTTGAAATGGCTTTCAAAACGTACATCTTGAATGTAGGACTAACAGATTAAGGGTAATGAAGATTCATTTTCTAAGATGATTGGGGGTTAATACAGCATGATTTTCATTCACATGACACCCTTCCAGCCAACTGTGTCAATAAACACGTATCAGGCAGGAGGAGAAAATAAGTATGTCACAACAAATCAACTTTTTGTTTTTAGACACGGGAATTTCAAAGCCCGAAAAGCATTCAATGAGTTCAATAAAATACCCTTTACCACTAGAAGCTAAACGTAAATATACTTTCTTAAAAAACAATGTACAGGTTATAAACTTATTGTAACCTTGACCTTTCATCTATGTCACGGAAAATCAATAATCGCTGCTTGATTACTCGACGTATCACTTAATTGCAGATGCATTTTCCTGAAAAATAAAATCGTCTTACACAGAACGTTCTCGTTTTCGGGATCCAGATAGTAGGTAAACGTTTGGTTCCACTCTGGGTTGGCCTGATTGTTGATGGTCGCCGTTTTTCTCTTAGCGTCGGGGGTTCGTCTCATCATTA
>JAVFBZ010158346.1:1847-18129 GCA_032466195.1 Katharina tunicata | reverse complement strand
TAAACTTAAGGGCTGCGTAGCTCTTTAACATTAAACTTAAGGGCTGGGTAGCTCTTTAACATTAAACTTAAGGGCTGCGTAGCTCTTTAACATTAAACTTAAGGGCTATTTAGCTCCTTAACATTAAACTTAAGGGCTTGATAGCTTAATTAAAGACAGAGGTGAACTGATAAGAGCAGGTATGTATCACTACCAGCATCAACCAAGACTGTTCATGTGACAAAATCTCAAATCAGATTTATTTTCTAAAATAATATACCCTAAATCCTTAACAAATTGGACCTAAAGGGCATGAGTTGCAAGTAATTTATTGAATTAATAAATGTGAGTTTAGAGCTAAAACTTATATTTTCCGGTTATTTCAAGTCTGAGCTTCATAAAAATTTCAAGATTGTGTTTCTACACTGTTTCGTCTTTGAATAACATGTTGTTTGTAAAGTAATGGAATTTGTTGAGATTTTATAGTTTGCTTGAGTTGGTGAATGTTTTTCTCACATTACCCATTTTTTAAGTGTTGAGGCAATTCAATTTAAAATCAAAGTCTTGGAGCGGCCGAACAGATAAACATTGTGTCGCTTTGTTTGCAGATTCTCTTATTCTAAATGAAAGTCTGGTTTAGGAATTGAGATCACTTCACCAACACTGTGCTATTAAGTTAAATAGGTTTTTTCTTCTTCTTTTTGTTGCCCACATAGACGACAGTCAGCTGAGGTGTTCTAGACAAATAGAAGGTAAGCTAACAGGAGTCTAGATTTTTAGGACATTCACAGGTTTCGGACATTCCGCTTCTTTCTGGAGCGGGTATGGTTTTATCTAACTTTAATCTAAACTCTAAAATAGAACAAAATACTATTTACGTTTACTTTGCAAAGTTATGTGTCAATCTATATAAAGGCAGACCTGTGTTTCCATTTTCACAGTGGACCTGACAGCGATTCTCTGTTTCTCATCAACAGCCGACCCTGTCATGCCACTCGTAAAGTCCGTCTGGTCCACGCATACTCCCACAGTCAATGAAGAGTCACCTGATGACTCGCTAACCAACTCCAGATAGTGTCTTAAAAAACACAAACATTACACACGATTAAGCTGATGTATCAAGTGGCAGGTGAAAAAAATGAAAACAAGTTTTTTTATTTTTTATTTTTTTTTGGCTTAATAATGTAAGCATTTGTTATTTACATAAGAAGTTTTATTAACTCCAAAAAGTGGCTTGAAAAACCATAAAATTTATTTCGGAAATGTATATGAATTTAAATTTACATAAATACTATATTCTTAGCACACTTCTACATTGTAGAATTCTAATTACAGGTACAATGTAAAGTAACGTTCCACCTGTTAAATATTAGCTCATACAGATTATTTGACTGTTTGATTGGGAATTTTCACCATTTTAAAGGATATTTCACTTCTACGACAGCCCAATGGGCGAAGGAAACCACCCTAAAAGATGCTCTCAACATAGAAGACACCACAGTACATTTACAGGACGAAAAACAGGACACCACAACAAATCGACTTCCTCGTGCCCCTTAGCTCAGAAAGTACAAGGGCAAAAAAGCACTCTGAAGGAAGCTACAGGTAGGCAGACACATTGACATTGATATAAACTGCTTTGGTCATACAACTGTCCATTGGTGCTTGAAACAGACGCATCAAAAATGTAGCCACAGTTCTTCCCTTTTCATTCCAGATAAAATGCAGTAAATTTCTTAGCAGACTTTGAGAAAGTTCATTCAAAAAACTTGTCCAAGCATAAATTACATCAATCCAGATAAACTTTTTGTTAGTTGACAATTTTTAAAATTCAGTCAAAAAACTTGTCATAAATTATATCAATCCAGATAAAATATTGGTTAGGTGACAATATTGAACGATGTAGATAACAGTTCGGCCTCATTGTTATAGATAACTTATAAGACTTAAAAATTTACAATTTTTTTTTTCATAAATGACATCAACACTACCCTAAATCCTTAACAAATTCGACATTAAGGGCAAATGTTTTAAGTAATTTATTGAGTTTATCAGTGTGAATTTGAAACCAAAAACTTGTATTTTCCTGTAGCTTTAAGTCCGAACCCAAAAATTTCAAGATTCTTTATTCTCTTCTTAGCCTACATAACAAGTTGTTTATTAAGTGGCAAAGGGCTCGAATTTGTTGAGCATTTAGGGTAGTTTAGCTTTCATTAGGTGCAGAGACGTCATTTAAAGTTAAAAGACAGTTTAAATAAAATAAGTTCTTACAGGTTTCCTTTGGTGAGCTGCATTTTGGATGAGGTTTGACCGGATCTGGAGAGGATTTCAGTCTGACAAGAAAAACAAATAAATTAATGCCATGAAAAACAAAAATAAATTAATGCCATGTAAAATAAATTAATGCCATGTTAAATTGCCTTATTTTTTAATTTTCATCCTTTACATTTTTAAAACCTTCAAAAAATATTTGTTTTTAATTGCTTCATTTAATGAGTGTGTTTTTTTCAATTTTCAATTATTTTTAGAATTACCTACTTCATTGAGACTGACAATGAATAAGATTATAAAGCATAATTTAATTGTTTTAATATATAGCCCTAAAAGTTGGAGCAACATGTTTGCCTGGAAGAACTTTTCACCAGTATTTGTATTTTAAGTTAATGTAATTTAACAAATTGTCTTATTAAAGCAAAATATTTCTTTAACCAGACTAAAAACAAAATCGTTATTCAACTGTACATATGTATCTCAGTGTATTTTTTTATTGATTAAGTTGTATAAACTAAAAAAAGGTTTTAAAAAGCCAATTAATTTTCTTTAGCAGATGCAATTTTTTGCACTGAGTGCTTTTTCGTTTAAAGTATTTAAATAAATCATCTCAATTTATAATCGTTCTTCTTCAAAGAAAGCAAAACACAAGTAACAAATTATCAGAACATTAAAAAAAAACCTTCTGGAGCAAATTTTTTTACATTTAACGGAGGAAACAAGAAGTCACTGAGTAAATACAAGAATGAATAACTTTAACAGCGTACCTTGTTTTCAGGGTTGGTTGAGTTACTGAAGAATAACTTCGAGTTAGCATTTGTCGAAATCGTAAAATGGTAGGTGTTGTCGCTTGGTGGAACAAAGAACGTTTGTACGCGTAGAGCGTTATTGGTGCTGGCTGTAACTGACAGAGTTAAGTCCTCTTGATGTGTGACGTTATCGGGGGAGCTCTGTGTCGATATTTCCTCCAAAGTTCCCACATCCAGATTTTCCCACAATTCAACATCGTTGCCACGGTTGCCTAAAATTAACACAAAAAGTAAATACAGATTGGATTTGTAAAGAACATATGTTTGAGGTATTAACTTGTGAGGAAAAGCAAGGGCTATATCACTATAAAGTAAAAGCAAGGGATTTTGTAAACCACTCTGTTCAATTCTTAAATTAAAACAACAACTCCAAACTGTTATCAACAATTCATTTGAATTGCAAGCCTGTGTGGGAAAATTTTATCAATCATCTACCTATAAATTTTTTACGAATGTATTAAGTGATTGATTGATTGATTGTTGTTAAACGCCTTGCACTCGGGGGTATCTCACTTGTTGGATTTTCGATGTGGCCGATAAGTTTAAATACAGCAACAAACAAGCTTTACTTTGGAACACGGTCATTAAAAAATAATGTGGATTCAGAGCTACTCACAGCATTGACAAACAGAACTCAAAACTTTCTACTTGTCACCAAAAGGATAAATATTTTGCAAACTATCAATGAAATTACTCACCAGGGTATAACGCCACAGCTGCAGGCTCTGGGGGAGTTGTACACACAATTTCGGTGTCTGAGAAGGACTTCACATCACATTTTACCCCTAAAAGTAAATAATAAATATTAATGGCGCACATTCAGCATAGGTCAAGTCATACTCGCTCGGACTGTATGTGGGTTGGTCTGCCAGCTACCAGCCAAAGGTTGTGTGTTTTTCTGGGTTTTCCTCCCACAATAAAGCTGGCCAATGAACTGTAATTGGGACATATAGTCCTGTTGATCTAACATCGGAAAATACACAATATTATGAGATCCTTTTGTGTTAAGGCCATGCAATAATGATATTCTTCCTGATCTTCCATGAAGGCCTTCAGCCAATCACAACTCACAGAGAAAACAAAATGTACATATTTTTTTATTTTACAAATGAGGTAAAACAAAAAACAAGCATAACAAAATTTATAATTTTTTTTTCTCAAATTTTAATTATTATATTTCTATTAACCTGTTGTATTCAAGACCATTTCCAGCGTTTAAAAATAAAGTGTTTAAAAATAAAACTAATCTGAATCAGAATTTTATTGTAAAATTTCCCATTGATGGGTGTATAACGCCCTGCTCAAGGGTATTTCACTTTTATGACGGTGGTGTATTCCAACAGTATTAGGCAGTGACTCTCACATAACCAAACATTGTTATAATTAGCGCTGTTGGCAAACTAATATTCTTCCAGTGCTAAATATATCAAGATGAATGAAAACTTGAAACATACTGCCCTAAGCCAGAGGGTAATAGAAGATTGTTTGTTTAATTGGGGTTTTACGCCACACTTTTTTCAGTCATATGACAACATGTCAGCCAAATCGGTGAAGGAAACCACTGTAAACAAAGATGGCAACAAAGACACCACGATACATTTACAGGACACCACAACATTCCTGATGCCCCTTAGCTCAGAGAGCACATGAGGCACCCACCCAGCCACCCGTAACAATTGAAGAAGTAAGGACAGTGAGGTGGGCTCCACAATACGGTCATAAAAATAGCTTTGATGGAATAAACTGTTTTTATTGTTGTGAAGAATAAGTTATGTATTGGGTTTACCTCCAACAGAGACAGCCACTGGATAGTACGTATCCTCAAAGTTCTTTCCAGTGATGGTGATAGAGTTACCTCCCTCTGTGCTGCTAGATAGCGGGCTAACACTGGTGATCTCTGAAAGACAATTTCGTTAGCTGGTTAGTTGGTTGGCTAACTGAAAATAAGTGACTGATTGGTTTGTTGATTTGATTGATTGATTGATTGATCAGCTGGTTGATTGGTTAACTGATTGCTTGATGGATGTTGATTGAATTAAGGATATTTCAGCTCTGCTGTAGACATGGTAGAAATGATTTGAATTTAATGTTTTTCATGTATTGTATTCAATGCTAGACTCTTTTTAATGTACAAATTTAAAATTTAGCATCGAGATTGATTGAAGCACGATTGATTAATCGATTGATTGATTGGAGCTTAACGCCAAATTCTAGTGTCAGTCTTAAGATAATTGAGAAAAAAAAAACATCTTCACTGCTGAACGTCGTAGTAATGATTATGTTGGACGCACGCTTCTCACTCTTTGTATGACAGGACCAATAAAAACTAAGTATTAACTGTACCTGCATATGATTGGTAGTTGTAGATGACATTGTCTCCGCTAACCCGTAGAGTATTGAGTTCAGGGCGAGACCTGAAATAACAAATTTGACAGACATTTTTCTTTGTGTTTGTTCTTGATTAAATCAAGAAACGGTAAACAGTGCAGTGATATAACAATATTTCGGTGGCTTTTATATCATGGCACGGCAAAAAAAAAAAACTAGTCAAAATATCAAAACAGTCGGTATTGCCAAAGCTTTTAGAATTGTTTTTTCTTTTTGACACCATGCCCGCTCAATAGGTGAAGAAAACCACCCTTAACAATACTGGTAACTAAGTTGTTTGTTTGTTTTATTAGGATTTTGCATCATACGTAAGGTTATTTCACTCATATTTTACTCATAGCGTGCCAGTCCAATGGGTGAAAAAAAGTACATATTCCTGACAAGACGCCAACAACAGAGAAGGCACTACCAGGACACCACAACCAATCGCCGGCTTCCTGATGCCACTTAGCCCAGAGAGCACCAGGGCACAGAACAGTGAGTGAAATTATCCATTTATCCATGAAGGCTCCATACTAACCTTCCGTATTTTCCCTCAATGATAAAGCTGACATTCTGATTACCTACAAAATAAATTTATAAAATGTACATTAAAAAAGCAGATATTGGGTTAATACACTGAATTGATAAAGGATGTAGTGAAATACTTAGTAGATCCATAATTGTATATCTCGATATCTTTACTGAAAATGACCTTAATAAAGCAGAAATTTTAAATATACAATTCAGGACATTTTTGGAGTTTCTTTTATGTTTTAATATGTTTTGATTTTGAGTTCAAGATTAAGAATGGTGAAATTGTTTGTATGGCACAGTCGATTCATTGAGTCCTTGGGAGGCCTACACAGACGTTTACTGGTAATTACATGTACCCTAAATGCTCCAAATTCAACCCCATTTACCACTTATAAAACTACACTTTATGCAAAGGTTAAGAAGTGTAAAAACAGACTTTTGAAATTTTTAAGAAGCTCATACTTTAAGCTACAAGAAAATATAAGTTTTAGTTCCAATCTCACATTAATACCTTTAATAAATGACTTTAAACATGTGTCCATGGAGGTCGAACTTGTTGAATATTAAGGGTAGCTAGAGTCAGCCAAAATGAATAAAATGTGAGCTTTTCGAAAAGGTGTGCAAGACAGTTTGGGAAAAATGTGAAGCAGCCATTAAAATTGCATGGCATAAAATGCTTTCCTAGAACAAAATCTGTATGGACACTGCAGTCTGGAGACTTTGAAAAAATCTTTTGTGTGTCATTATCACTCTCCAATAAAATAATTGATGTTGAGATCACATGATCTGTCTGTGTATAGCACAGGACAGACATCAATACGATGTTTGTTTGTTTGATTGAGTTTTGGTTTAAATATAAGTTTATTGTCAAAGAACATGACAAAGGAAAGCACAGTAAGACAGGCTTATAGTGTGTCTTCCCATTACATGAAATACAAAAATACGAAGTTCATAAAGATAGATCTAACAGTTGATTGAGTTTTATGCTGTACTTAAGGTTATTTCACTCATTTGGCAGCGTGCCAGTCTAATGTTTTATAAGGTACTTAAGGTTATTTCATTCATACAACGGCGTGCAGCACAATGGGTAATCACCCTAAATGACAGTGGCAAAACACAAGACACCACTGGAGATTAAGCGGACGAAACGCCAGACACCACAACAAATCAGCTTCTTTATGCCCCTTAGTCCACGAAGCATCAGGGCAAAGGAAGCTCTGACCAACCATCTCAACTCTACACCCTGTCTCTGGCCCTAGGGTGTGCATCAGGCGCTTTATGCTGACTCTATATAAATGACCTGTACTTACCAACATGTCTGCTGATGATTTCACACTGGTAAAACCCTTCATTGGTGTTTTCACTGTCAAGCTGCACCATAAACCTTAGATAAGATGAGAATAAAACATATGAAACTCCAATATCCAAACACCTTAATAGCATGAGGCACAAATCTTACTCAACGACAAGGAATAATTTTGATAAAGTGTGTACGGATAGCCGACAGAGAAATAAATATATCAGTGAACAAGTATTACGCATAACCTATCTAGCAGTGAAGTTTCAAAACGATTGGGTAAATACTTGGGTAAAATATAACTATTTGAGCAAGGGACGTAACTCTGTTGATTATAAGCTGCCCAAGCGCATTGGCCTTCTGTACCCCAAAGTTCAGTGAGCTCCAAGAAACGAAACTCGCCGCAGTTTAGATTCTTGCCAGATTTTTCTCTCGAATACAATACAAATGATTTTTTTTATCAGTTCTAATCAACAATGTTGTATACAATTTTGGAATATAATATCTATATGCAGGGTACATATGCTACATTTTTTAAAACATTTTTTAAGAACAGGTGTTATTTCACTCATATTTTACTCTTAGCATGCCAGCCCAACAGGTATCATAAATTGCAATTACTAAGTTTATTATTAAGTAATTCTGATCAAAATATCCTTATTAAGATGACAGTACCTCAATAAATTTGCATTTAAAAGGGAGTTAACTCACCGTTTATCATCAGCCGGGTCAACAATCAAATCACATTTATACCCTCCAACATAGGCTCTGTTAAGACACAGATGATAGAACAGTATGAACATTAAACATTTAAATAAAAGAGGCTGTATTTCTCCATAATTACAACTAATTTACCTCTATTTTCGCCATAACCTAAAACATAATGTGCTTCTACTATCTATTATTTAACAATTTATTTGGTTTTAGTCCGCACCCAACGGTATTTCACATTTCATGTTAAAAATATGAGTAGCCGGTAATGGTACAAAATTGAAAGGAAAACTTTGGAAACAACCAAATGATTGCAACAGCCACAGTAATTTTTGTCTTGGCTCAGGATGTTTTTTTTTAAAGACTTTTAAGAAAAAAAAACAGTACTATTGGCGTACATATTCAAATGTTGGATGCTTTTTTTTTTTTTTAGACAAGAAATGTGTATGTATTTTAGATTTGATGAAAAAAAAACAAATACAAAGCTTTGACTGAAGCTACGCATGTACATTTTACATGCTTTTAGTTCTTACTTCATTTTGTCAAATGATTTAAATATATTTATAAATTTTCAGTTATTGCTAATAACCCTACTCTGCTAAATTGAAACTTTTTCTCTAGGTTTCATATTTATAATACGAACCTAAGAAATTTTTCTGTGAGTCCATTTGTACTCGAAGGGAGATGACTTCCACGTCTGTCAGAAAAGATACGCCCCCTAACGGTCAACAAGGCATCTGTGGACAGAAACATACATAACGTAACCAGAGATAGGCAATTTGGAACAAGAATGACAAGTCAATATTTGCCTCATTTGAGATTTTTGTAAAAAGTGCAACTTGTATGTCACTTTTGATGAGATTTCCTAACTGCTAGGTTACCACTTGGAAAATACCTGTGTTGGCTAGTTTTATTCATGTTAATTAAGGTACATCCACACTGTGTGATTTGTAGAGCAACTTCAAGGTTTCCCACTTGTTTACAGTGCTTTGATTGGTTGATATTTAAAATTGTCTCAAAAAAACTGGGGCCAATCAAGAGGCTGCTCATTTGGGGAATCCCCTAAAGTCATAACTACAAATGGCATCATGTTATACACTTTTATATACTGTGCATGTGCATAGACTCAAAACCATAGGGGCTCGTCTCATGTGTGTCAATTGATTGATTGGGGTTTTACACTGTATTTAAGATTATTTCACTCCTATGAAGGCATGCAAGCCAAAAGGGCTAAGTAAGCCATCCTAAACGACATGGGACACAAACAAGGGCGCCAAAGGGCACAAGGACAGGATTCAATTTCACTCAAACCAGGGCTAAGTTCACATACAAACCAGCTCTCCGCATGAACGTAGGCCTATTTTACTTACGTAATGGCGTGCAAGATTAGTGGGTGTATTACACCCTAGGGGACTTACCTGGGGGCCCGGATTGTGGGGTGAGGCTACGGATATAAGGTGTGTAGTATTCATGCACCTGTAATTAAGATTGTAAATAATTTAATAAACCCTCCACATAAGTGTTTAATACAAACATAATTTATATCCACAAGAAATAATATTATATATACTGTAAATCACCTATAATTTCACCTTTTTACAAGTTGTGAAAGTATTATTCCAAGTAAATAAACAAATTGATGTTTGTTGTAAAACACAATTCTGCACTACCGGCACTCCTTTATTGTCAGCTGACTCTCAGGTTCCTAAAGTAGATCCCAAAGTAATAATTTCCTAGTTGAAATTTAAGGTGATTTAGGCCATTTTAAGGTACGGTATATAAAACAAAAGTTGTTCTGTTAGTTGAAACGTTCGTTAATCATTTTAAATACATTAAAGGATTGGTGCAGTGTTTAATGCCATGCTTAAGGGTATATTTCTTCATGGCAGCTGTGTATTCAAACATTTACAAAGTGACAGTTTAAACACAACCCAAAAATGTTAATTAACAGGTCTTAGCTTTGTCTGAAATAAACTGTTCTTCCAGTGCTAAGTATGACAGCATCAATATAGGCTCCAAACATACTCTACATATTCACTTAGCCGAAAGCAAAAACATTAGTAGTCATTACATAAACACATGTTTAATCTTAAAAACCTTTAATCTTAATTTTAAATTTAAAAGCTTTATATCGATGTTTAACATATCTAATGCAAGCCGCTGTTCCTCAGGCGTAAAAAAGTTGAGCTAAACTGAGTTAATAACAGTTTGCGGTTACACAGCACTTTTGAGAGCCCTGCCATCAAGTGTTGATTGAGTGGTTGATTGATTGATGTATTGCCTACTTGCTTGATACACTGATACAATGATCCCTTGATTGATTCATTGCTTGATTCATTGATATATTGGTAAATTGATCCTTGATTGGCAACTTGTTTATTTGACTGATTTATTAAACAGTTTATTGATTGCGTGAATCATAGAATTATTACTTATTTACCTGCCTGCTTGATTGATTGACTGATCAATCAAACATTGGAAATCGATCACATATCACATAAAATTATGATATCTTTAACAGCAAAAAAAATAAAAATTTAACTGACCTTGACCCTACAGCGGCTATTTCTCCAATAACCGCAATGGTTATTTAACGGTACTTCTTCACCATCCACTGTCACACGCACGTAATAATAATCATCTACCATACGCCTGTAAATAACAACAACAACACAGGCTTTTATTTGATTAGTTTCATTGGCTTTTTTACCTAGTAATAAAAACTTTCTGAGATCCTTGCAGTATGTTCAGATTAGTCTAATGTTTGTTTAGACTAAGTAAATGAAAAAACAAAAACACAACCTAAAAAATACAATATGCTTACATTTTGCCTTCATGTAAACAAAGAATGACATTCAAATATTCATCCTAGTTTCTTATCTATAAATTACAAATAAATATAACATGAATAGGGTATGTAAGCTTAAGTC
Organism: Katharina tunicata; assembly: GCA_032466195.1. NCBI lineage: Eukaryota > Metazoa > Mollusca > Polyplacophora > Chitonida > Mopaliidae > Katharina > Katharina tunicata. The sequence continues at coordinate 7,228 of JAVFBZ010158346.1, read as the reverse complement.
TCGTTCCCTTCTTCTTAACTTCCGGGGACACCTTCGAAACTGTGACACTCTGTTTTGTTAACTGATTCTGAACTTTGAGAATGTTTTTCTATCACTTTTGGTTCAGTTTTAGGACTGGACAATATGATCACCTTTTTAATTTCCCGTTTGGTGCTATATCTAAATAAAAAAGTTAGTAATGCTCATGTACTCGGAAGTGGAACTAATCTTCTGAAATCTCTTGCATTACATGACATGACTTACAAACCCTGCATAATTCTTTAAATACATTTTTATAAAACTTTGATTCCTCGTAAGATTTTAAAATTATTCTGTTTTTTTCATCTAGGCCTACTGTTAATGTTGATCCCTAATCTGTATTACCCAGTAGATGAATAGTTAACACCCAACTTAACAGTCTGACAGGCAGCAAAAAGGTAAAGCTGCAAGTTAGTATAAACCACCATATTTACCTAATACAAAAAGGCTTAAAAACTATTACTAGAAAATCTTAATTCTGTGCTCTTAGCGTTAATAACAAAACTTTATAGTCATGGTTTCAGTATCTTTCCCAATTGATAAGTCACTAGTCACAATTGATTTGTCTACCAGAGAAGTTCTCTCAGAAAGTAGGTTTCTCTGTGTTTCCAATTTACGGAAAACACTGAACAGCAACAACAATAAATGCTCATTCATTCTCTTTGAAATATAAAGTACACAGGTGCCGTTTTCAGAATTAAAACGTAAAAAAATAAAAAAAAACGTGACTGCACTTTATAAATACATGATTCTAGCTCCTTTACAGTACAAAAAGTTGGTTATCAGACTGTACTTACTCTGGTGTGTCGCAGACGATCTGTAACTCCGTCGTTTGATCTTTCCTGACGGCACAGCTGTAAGACCGAGTAACGGACAGTAGATCTACTTTGTTCCCCAGGTGATCATTACCATCGCCATGGTTAAACTCACTCGAGGCAAAATCTGGCAACAAAAATATCCAACTGACAAACATCAAATGTTCAGAGTCATTTTATTTATTGATTTATTTATTTGATTGATGTTAACGTTTTACTCAAAGGCATAGCACTTATATGGCGACTTTGCGTTGCTGGTGCATTGTGGGACTTGATTTGGTTGGTGTTTAACGGTGTATAAGGGAACCCCACCGACTGGCCACTGAGAAGAAACTGTGTAAAACCCACCCTGTGATCCCCACAGCCACCTATTTTACCCGTAGATGTAGACCACTACTAGTTGACATGTTGATTCCAATCTACGCCTACCGTATAAATATCTAAATTTCAGTTACTGTTGTAACTCAATTTTAAACTTTAAGATACTGAATTCATAAGGCTAACAGCCGGTCCCTTCGGAAATAAACCATAAGACTGAGATAGTGAATTAGTGATCAATAGGCCTACTGAAACAGACGAAATTTAATTGACCTTATTAGCCAATAACATGTCATAATAAATTAGATCTTCAGTAAAATTAGTTCTAGATACTGGACTCGAGCTCCGGATTCCGTGAACAACAATAAAATAACAGAAATTAGAGCCTGGATTTTTTCTCTTTGGTTCTGCGATTCTGAAGTTCCATATGGTTATAGAAGAGATCAATAAAACGATGACATGCCTTAATTAGTTTTGATAAGCCTCCCTCGTTAAACTTATTTAAAGAAAATTGACAACTTCCCTCTTTCATCCCTGCGTTGCCAAGGTGACTATTTCTTACCTCCTCCATGGATGGTGATAGTGGTGCCCCCTGTCGACGCCTCATCGGGGGACACGTGCGAGATTTTCACCAAGCTGCCATCTGATGGAAACAAAACAAAAGTCAATTTTTAAAGACTTTTCTAAAGCCAAGTGTGTGTAACATGAACAGATATGTGCTTAAGTTATCTCCGGATGATTTTTCGGAGCAAGAGAACAAATCACTTAGGGCCTCTACCAATCCAAAACCATATACGCCTAGTCTTGGCCTAGGGGCCTAGGCTATATATTACCGTATATAGGCCTATGCCTATAAGGTTTCTGAGTTTCTCCACTGGTTAGGACTAAGTTTCCAATATAATCCCATGGCTCATAATTTGCACTTTCTATATTTCTTTCTTTCGTTCTTTATACATATATTTATTTATTTATTTAGTTATTTAGTTATTTATTTATAGGGCCTATATATAGGCCCCCTATTATTGGGATCGATCACTTAAGGCTACGTTGAACGTAAGAGTATAGCCTATTGACAACATTAATTACTATCATGAAGTTGCTAGTGTTTTAGTGAGGGAGGAAAAACGGGAAGAAACTCAACTAGTTAAAAACCGACCTGTGATCGAGTTTATTGACCACCGGAAATTTCCCCTAAATAGGCCTACTTTAGGTCGACGTAGGCTACGACAAGTGGATTCGAACCTTTGACTTGTCTGGCGTACAGCGACGAGTGGGGTTCAATACTTCTATTTTGCAAGGGCGACTAACTGAGCCACGGCGCTGCCCTTTATAATTATTTGACATACAGAATGGTGTAATTGAATTGTTTGCCATAGGCCTAAAATAGGCCTACCGTATATAGTTCTTTTAGTTGTTATTGCACCATTAAATCTGGGATATAGCATACTATATCCCAGGTTAAATCACAATGGTTTCAAAGCCATTGTTAATTGTTGGCCGCGTCGTTTAATATTGATTTATTATTGCGTAAACGAGCGGAAGCATGTAGGGTTAGGCTATACCCAAATCCCTCTGTGTCTTTAATCTCAAACAAATTATGTCAGTGATAAATATTCCAGGTGAGAAAATACCCCCAAAATTGACACAGTCTAGCCTATACTGTTTGGTTTGTTAAATGGATCAAAGAATGATATATATACATGTAAAATAATACGTCAGAAACACACGTGTGTGACGGGCGATAAATCTCCACCGCATTTTAACGGATATATACATTTTATCAAGGACTTATATATTATACCAATATTATACCAATATATAAGTCCTTGGTTTTATTGACTCGCTGTTTCTTCCAATCGTCTTTACTCGTTCGTTGGTGTCCTCTAGGGTAAAACCACGCATGTGGTCTTTGCTTTTTGTCAAAATTATGTGCTATTTCTCAAAGAACAATGATTATCTCATCTCCAAAAGTGTATACGGCGTTAAACCCCTATCAATCATTTCCAAAGGTATAACAAATATCATTTAATGAAGCGATATATATATATTTTGTATCAATGTAGAGAAAGAAAATTGTGCTTGCCTCCGCCGGGATTCGAACTCGGGTCTCTGGCTAGCAGGGCCAACGCTCTAACCGACTGCGCTACATATATATATTAGCAACAGAAAACTGAGAAATATATGTATGTAATGCTTGGAGTTCATCAATTATAAAGAAATTGATCTCTTCGCCAGATATGCAATCTTCTTGAAGGATGTACACACACAAACGAATTCAGAATGGAAGTAGTTTTCCTCGAAAAATACAGCATCAACATGTATCTAGCCTACTGCAAGTGCAAGGTATCTTAAAGTATAAATATAATTTATTATATTGCTGAGCAAAGGGCATATAATATAATATAAAAACTGGTCACATATATGGACTAGCAGTAAGGAGCCTGTACGAATCAAAGCAAGCCATAATACGATACTTTCTACAATATTGGAATCTCTTAGTATACCCTTTGTCATTATTGCACTGCATCAAAATGGATATACCATGCAACCAACCACCGTACGTGGGACGTACCATGATAGAGCTATGATTAGGCCTATACCGCTCTCATGCATTGGACAATGTTAAAACATATTTTGGAATCATTTGCGAAAAAACAGAACAACAAGACAAAACAGGTTACGGTTTAGGTTGCAAATTGCGTTGTTCTAAATTGTGTTAATCGCTGGCTTGTATAGTTGTATTACAGCCGTCAACAATTCCTTGGATTATAAAGATGGCTATCGAATCTCCCGCTATTGGCTAAAATACGTCAGACCAAACAGTCAACAGAATCGGAATGATATACTGACGTCGGAGAAGCGTAATTACAGTTCGTCACGAATGTACGCTAGGCATGGGTTATATACTGTTCGGTGCATGGGTAGGCTACTATATATATAACAATCGCGTTCCTCACTTACAATAAAAACATTCCGTTCCTTTGCGCTTTGAGGCGTGGGGTGTTGTTGTTTTTGGATCATGTATTTTATTTTGGCATTTTGTCCAAGTATAGAGCTTTATTAACCCGTTTGTAATATCTGGGCCTTTTGTGGTCGACATATATTGACACGTAAAACAAGCTTGTTGTGAAACAGGAGCTTAACGAATACAATATTTATCATCGGAAGGTTACAATAATGTCAATTGGTGCGATGTAAACACATATTGTATTGTATATCGCTTTGAAACTGTATTGGCTATATTCACGAACATACTTTAATGGATGTACTATTAGCATTCTTTATTAATCCAAATTCTGTTTAATGTTCACCGACGTTTTCATACGGACCGAAGCACGCATACATGCATTATCAAGCATATAGGCTGGTATATCTGCCGATAGAAAACTTATATGACAGTCTTAATAAGAAACAGTGAGATTTTATGTGCAATAGTGGGATACTATGGCAAAATTGTTGACAACCTTTGTTACGGTTTTACGCCATATTTAATTTATTTCACTAATCTGACGTCTTGCCAGTCTTATGGGTGGGGGAAAACCACTCCTAACCAGACAGTACAATTTAGACATTCCCAGGACGCCAAATAAATCGGTTTCCTGATGCCCCTATAAGATAGGAGAGCACCAGGTTACAGGAAGCTCTCTTGGGTCAACCTGGTAATTCAGAAGAAGAAAAAGATCTTAAAGCACAACATCAACAAACCGGTTACCTTGCCATACCAATTAAGAGGCGCGGGTGTTGTGAGAAAGAATTAATATTAGGCACAGAATATGTATCAAAAACATAGATTAATGCAGTAAACCACCGGTTAGTATGCTGGTAATATTAAAAAAAGTACAGTAAACTTATCGCAATTTCTAACTTTAGGTAAGGTTTCCATAATCTTTAAATGCTTTACTTGAATGCACAGAAGAAAACTATGGCACAAATGGCAAAATTACATTGATTTGGGAAATAGGACAACTATTGAAAACTGTCGATAGTTGGTGCCAATATTGTGATAACTATTGCATCACCAAAGAACTATCGATAGTTGACTATCGGTACTGAGGCAGCAACTATTGCGATAACTATTGCATCGCCAAAGAACTACCGATAGTTGACTATCGGTACTGAAGCATGCAGCAACTATTGCGATAACTATTGCATTGCCAAAGAACTATCGATAGTTGACTACCGGTACTGAGGCAGCAACTATTGCGATAAATCGATATTTCGATGTAATGT
>JAVFBZ010158335.1:0-18131 GCA_032466195.1 Katharina tunicata | reverse complement strand
TTTAAGAAACTGAGAGTGCCGGTGGACATTGTACAGCGTGGCCAGTATATTTTGGGACTACGTTCTCGCTGCGCAGTACTTATCGTATGGGCGGTAAGCAGTCCAGTGCTGCGGTCGCTACACAGACGGCCATTCACGCGAAAAAACGCGTTAACTACCCGTTAGGTATGCGTTAGAGTTGCGTAAAAGATCCGCTAGTTAACGGGTTAACCTTCCGTTTTGATGTGGGTCGTACTGTAAGTCATTCACTGCTGCTGGATCAAAGTCTTTGTGATCAAATATGGTCAGCCCTCTTTCAGTTAAATTTGAATAACTGCTAGATTTCTCCTGTTCCGTACAAGCTGAGTACCAATGAATAATTTTTATTTTAACATGACTGTTTTAATTTTTGAACAAACATCGAATCTTGTAAAAATCAAGACAAACAAAATTAGTTGAAGTCCAAATGTTGTGTGCGTGCGTTACTTTAAGGTTGTTTCACTCTGTATGCGTGCCAGCCCAGAGAGCACCATAAGGTTCCATTAGTGATTTGTGTAATTTCTTTATTAAGACTTTTAGAACATGCTTTCAGCATACATGTGTAAATGACATTATAGGAAACTTGTGATTTCTTGACCGTACTTACAAGGCAAGAGTTCAAAATAATAATAATATATAACACATACCTTCTGAGTCTCATTTACACTAGCACTAATAACCGGTGTTTCAACCCAATGGTGAATCTTAAGATCTTGTCACAATACTGTTTTTTGTTATTCTTACCTTAAAGCCCAAAAATCTGTGGAAGCACTGAGCACAGCCAACTAATACAGTCACCAGGGTTACCAAGGCAGCCAGCCCGATAACAATAGATATCACATCAATCATGCTGGCAGTGGCTGTCTATTTCATAGGGTTGACAGATATCCATTCCTTCTTAAACTGTTTTGGTGATTTCTCTAGGTGTTCTAGCTGTGACTTGTGACATCCCCTAAGTCAAAAAAAAATATATATGTTTAATATGGTTAATAAATATGAAAGCAGAATTTGAATCATGCCATTAAATGGTGGCATTTAAGTATGTGGTCAATGACATTATGAATCTAAGCGCATAGACCCACAAATTGAACCAACACATGTCTGTTTGATGTTTGAAGGCCATGCATGATGGTCTCATTTGGCTTATTTTACTCTATGGGATTCCTAAACTGTTCCTCCTCTAAACCATAACAGTACCTGCTTAAATTGTGAGGTTATCCCTCTCAGCCATATTATTTTGAAATGACACAAATGAAATCCAATATTGTTCACAGCCTTAAAATAGCGAGTCTTTAATAGTGACAATCTTCAACCTGGAACAGTCAGCTTATCTCAACTGAGAGGATAAAAAGCGACCTACATCTTGTTTGCGTGACGAAGGATTGATTGATTTGCCATTTGATGTTTAACGCTGTGCTCATGGGTATTTCAGTTGTATGACGGCGGTGTATTCCCAACAGAGACAAAGGCTCTTAACCAACCATAAAATGTGTAGTCACTTTGGTATTTTTGCTGTTGGAAAGATAATGTTACCCCAGTGCTAAGGATGACAGCATGAATATAATCTGGAAACAAATAACAGCGGAAACTTTCCATATATACATACGCACGCAGCAGTTGACAATTCAGTATCTCTTCAATACTCATCACACATATGTATTCTCTAGTGTCTTTTTTAATCCATGTTTTCTTATCAGATCGAAAATGTTTAGAATTTTGACTCGTCGGTTAGATCCTTGTTGTTGTTGTTTCGATTTATTGTAGATTCACATCAACTGCAGGTACAAATTAATGACGGCTACCATCATCTGTGATTTTTTCATCTCATTCAATAGTGTTAATTGACACCAATGACTTATACCGATTAGCTAACATCAGCTATAGACAAAATAAACCTGTTAACTAAAAGGCTGTACCTGAGCACCGGTAATATTCAGGTGCGAATATTTATCACCTTTCTTTCACAATCTCGTTTTAGGGGGGAGGTGTCTGGAAAGTTGGTCAAGTTTCGGCTACCACCCCGATTCATAGACAACAATGTGTGTTGCGTTCAAACGCTACATTTAACTTCTCCGATTCCATTAACATCGGAAGTTTTACACGATAAATGGCATTATAAAGTCTTTAGTTGTTTTAGCTAATTTTGTTTTATAGACCCGCGAGATTTCACGAGATTTCACGATGACGGAAGGGCGGAAGTGAATAACCCAGAAACAGAAATTTTGTTTTCCTACTTTCTCGATAATTTTAGCTATGTGAAACTCTGGTTATGACTTAAAACAACATTTGTTTAAAGAGAAAAGACATTCAATATGACGTCGACACTTGTTCAACCCCCAGCGGATGGGAATTTTAATATCTCTGGTGAGTTGTTTTTGTGTTCAAAGTGGTCTTATGTTTACTGTAACGTTGTTGTTGTTGCTGCTACTATGGCTATCACTTTTTGCGATTTCCCTTCCCCTTTTTGACTGGGAGTCAGACAACATGCATATGTGAGTCTTTCTAATAGGACAGCCTGTGGAATTTGTCTGCCACTTGTCGAAATGAGCTCTTCAATGCGCATACAAAACGATATTGTACCACACTTTTTCATACACAAGTGTTAGTTTTAAATATATTAAACACATTCAAAATGATTTTGGCTATTATATTTGATAAAAATAGAAGCTTTAGAAATTCTTACATAACAGAGAATTAGCCAGAGGTGTGTATCGATGTCTTTGAGACACCTAAGAAGCCATTTTTGACACCCTATCTCAGTCAAATTTAACATAGGATAGATGTCACATGAGACACCCTCTTTGAGTTCTGTGAAAATAGTTATTTGAGACACCCTCTTTTTTGATTTCTGGCTAAAATACTGAGTCGGTCTGTGACCTGAAGTACAGCATAAATCCCAATCAATCAATCAATCAATCAATCACGTAGATAGATATTTAAGTTCTTAATTTGTCCTGACTTAACTCATTTATTTTTAAGCAAAAAAAAAAACAAGAAAAAACAACATACCCTTAAGCCTAAATGCACAACAAATTTGACCCCCTTTACAACTTATAAAACTACATTTTATGCAAAGGGTAAGAAGTGTAGACATGCAATTTTTTAAATATTTATGAAAATGTAAGTTTTAGTTCCAAATTCACACTTAAACATTCAATAAATTACTTAAAGTTTGTGTCCTTAGAGGTCGAATCTGTTAAGGATTTAGGGTTTTAACTGCAGCATTCATAACATTTCAAAATTACCCTTGTTGTTAAGCACAAATGATTGCAATAAATAACTATCATAATACTGTTGAGTATTCATTTAAACTATTTAATTTGATTATCACAATGTTATGAATATTATTAAACCGTTACGTCATTTTAACTATGTAATGTTAAAGTGTGGGAGCTGGGGTTCTTCTAAAGTTGGATGATGTGGCAACTCACTGAAAATTTTATAGGCCTTGTCACTGGGAACCAGAATTTTTACAAATAGCTCTATGGGATGCTTAAAGCCTTTTTAACTGTACATGTAACTACTTTGCCATATTTATACCAGCTGAATAGTTACACCCAAACTGTATACTGTAGCAACATGGGTATCCTTAAAATAAAATGAGAATCTACAAAATATTAGTAACTATTTTTTATATACAATAAACGATGAAGAGAAAGAAAAATTTACATCCCTAGGCTACATGGGGAAACCAACCCGGGACCTCTGGCAAACAGGGATTACATATAATAAATGTCACTGAAATCTTCATATGCAGATGAAATATGCACAATAACAGTGAAATCCAATAGTGCTTGAAGGAGTTGTGAGTCTGTTGTGATGACAAGATACTGAAGATAGTAATTACAATAATTATGTACTGATGTAGACGATAGCAATCGAAGCATTTAGTGGGGTATACAAAAGGGAAGCTGTGATTACCCTGATTAAATAGTTAAGAAAGAAAAAAAAATAGTAAATTTAATTTTGCTTGGCAGTTTTAATAAACTTCCACGCTACATTCAGAATATTTAGGAGGATGCTGTTTAGATATTTAAAATGTCCAAGACTCCCCATTGTAATTTGGTACATCCTTTGTAAAGTACTATAAAGAATGTGTATACTTCTGACAAAACCTGTGCATCATCAATGTTGGTACCACGTAAATAATTCATCATGCTGTTGTTACTTATGAACATATATATGCATACGTCTGTTGAACGGCACCCACAACACTGCTAGTCCATAGCTGCTTCATCAGAGTGCTAAGGGCATGGGGTAGATTTATTTTATATAAGCAGAATTAGTTAAACAGTACAGTTCTTTAATAGAGCGTCTCGTTCGAATTGCATGCCCTTCTGATTGGCCTGCCAGGCTGGGATTTCAGTTGGTTGAACATGCATGACCTGCCGAAGCTTTGTGAACACACTGCCTTGCCGGTGAGTCGGAAACCTGAGAGATGGGCAGTAGCTCTTCGGTCCGTAACTCAGCACAGTTGAGCGCAGTTTGACAGCCGTTCTCAAGTCGGTCTCTGGTGTTAGTCATAACTTTGAAAGTAAACAACTGAAGATCTTCACCCTTAGTTCGAACTTGTGCCTTGCACCAGGATGACAAAAACACAATGTGGTATTTATCATTGTGGTCGTCCCGGACTTGTTAATCTCGAGAAACGTTCAACTTTTTATGTCCATCAATTCCGCGTATCAGCACGCCATTTTATGTTTGACTCTCGTGAAGATATGCGAAGCAAACCGTTTGATTCATATAGTGTTTAACTGGACTAGAAAGTAAGTTTATGAACATTTTTTTTAAATATCATCGATGAAAACAATGGTAAGTGTCCTTTCTTGTGAACTAATAACAACATCACGCGTGACCTAAGTTGGATGCTGTGCGCAAGTTCATTTAAAAAAGTCCATTGCGCATGTTACCCTACGCCACCGGAAGCGGAAAGGAGACTTTTTCAACTGTCAGTATAGTAAACTGGTACATTTCTCAATTTGGTATTCAACTATTCATTTGCCCTTATATATTTGTATACACATACACTTTGTCTAAAGTGCTCATTTCACTCGCTATAACAGAAAGCTAGTGCAGTTAACTGCTCCTGCCATGGTAGTGTTATGCAACCAGGTCCCAAAAAATTGCGAATAGCAATCTTATCTTCAATGCTCCTACTTGTGCGATGTATCTCTTCTACGATATTTAATAACTTGTGTTATTTATAGGACAGAGAGTGATGGTGAGTAAGTCTTATAAAACAACCAGTTTGTAGGATTTTAAGAAAAAAAATGACTGTTGCAAATAAATAAACATATGGCGTTTGTCAATATTTCTGCCTCTTCAAGTAGCATTGCATTTACTTTGCTTCCGGGGGCCGCGCCGTGGCTCCCTGGTTGAGCGTTGGACTATGGGGCCCCCTTCTCTGTACCCGGAAAGGCCGGAATAGGTTCCATCTCCCCTGTGGACCTTAGGTATATAAAAATAAACGCAAATTAATAATTAATAATAAGTCGTCATAAAGGTGAAATACTCTTGAGTACGACGTTAAACACCAATCAAACAACAAACTTGTCTTCTGCTTACATGTACCTACATGTATTCCTTTAAAAAAAGATATTTCTCCATTGGTTTGTCAAGTTTGCCAGAACGTCCCTCAGATGCCTTTACTGGGATTCCATTCGGGTATTGGTTTCTATGCACCTCAAGCTACATGTGCATGTACTTGTAAAATCCCCAAATACTCACTTTAAGCTTCCAGGCTATGAAGTCTCATTATTAAACAACCGTTTTCGGCCCAATTAATGTCTCCAAAGGTAAATTCCACATAGTTAAGCACGTTGTTGTCAGACTTAAACTAACATCCATCAACAGATAAAACATATATCGAAAAAGCTAAATTTTCGAAACAAACCGTACCCTAATAAACCTAACACAAGGGTAAAAATTTGCATTATAATGTCCGACAAAAAGAAACGAACCTGCAAACTGTCTGTGTAGCACGTATGAAAGTGGATGATTCAAACATATTTTTCTTGTTTGATCCTCAAGTAAGGCGCTAAACGATGTCAAAATTTGACCACAAAAACTTTACAAGCACAGACACAGAGTGCAGCAGATCAATTTTCATATGCTAAAAAAAGTTATTTACAGCTCTGAACATTATACCCACATCTGAACCTAACTATAACTCTTTCCTTTAAACTGTTTAAGGGCTAGTTACAGATGACTGAATAATTCTACTATTACAGCACAGCTGCAAGTCACAGATAATTACAACCAGATTTTTATCAACTTCTTCGCATAATTCCACATCGTTAGTGTTGATTTTAGTAATTAAAAAAAGGGAAATCAATCAGTGCAATAAAGGGGATGTTAACAGGATTATCGAAAGACATAACACTGGAGATCACAGCCAGACATGTATAATTTGGCAACAGAGCTGCCAGCCTACATAGTGACAGATGCACCTTTTTGATAAACAAGAGAAGAGCAGTGGTTGAAGATATTAACAAATTACAGAAGTTTTCACTAGGCATGGAATCAAAATTGATTGAAAGTGTGGCCAAGTCCATTGTCTATAAAGCAGGATGACAAGCACCAACAATCAATATTCTAGACAACCTCAAATAACCATAGGCATAAGAAATTATTCTATGATTTGATTGGTTTAGTGTCGACTATTTTCTTTTAAGCAATCAAAACCGTTATTTATTCATTATATTACACAAGTAAAGTATACTGTTATTACTGTAAACGGAACACAGGCAAAATAAAATACATGTATGTCTGACATTGACACTTGATTGAGTACCTTTATTCTTATAACACTGTCATGTTGTTTCTAGAAGTTAAGTTTGCCGCAAACATTGGATGACATAGATACGGGATGATGAACCTATTGGAGATATAGAGTACATGTACAGCTTGAGTTATTTCTTTCTACCTTAAATTCTAATGAATAAAAAATGAGTTGAAGGTTATTATGAACTATTATTTTTAAATGGATTTCTTTGTTGACTTCACAGATCTGTCTGCTGATGAACAAGCCTTATTGGAAGATATCAGGAAGCGAAAAGAGCAGCTTTTGCAGGAAATAGAGGTACTGACAATCATTTTTATTGTTAATCAGACGCTTTTAATGAAAAGATACCTTTATTTTTGAAGATTTACCAGAAAATGTAAAGATCAAAACAGTTTTATTCATTTAAACTGTTTCTCAGGCTACAGCAACTCAACTGCAGTAATTTGAGTTTGCACTCAAATACTGTATATGGATAATAAATTATCTGTTCCAACAACCAAATAATTTAGCTATATATTGTGCTAAAGTGAATATATAAAGTTCACTGAAAAGGGCTGCTTTTTGTAACGCCCTCGAGTCAGTTTTATTAGCGTAGCTCTTTATGAATCTTAATTGCTTTAGACTGGTAGGTAAGGGAGTTTCTGTGCCCTGTTCTTTGAGCTAAGAGCACCAGGAGGTTGATTTCCTGCGGCATCCTGATTTGTGTCGTGCGTTTTTTAGATTTTGAGGGTAGTTTTCACCACCTGTCATTCTGACAAGCTGTCATCTATGAAATATCCCAGACTACAGTGTATATACTACCGGTATATAGAAAGACATAAGACCCCAACCAATGAAGTGCAGTCTCCTGTCAGTTTGAGAACTCATGTTTATATTAAGATGTACATATTTTTTATCATTATCATTAGCATTATTTTAATCCATAATTTCTGTTGTGTTCAGGATCTTCGTCATGAGATCTCTGATGTCCATGCTGAGATGGAGGCCATGGACGTCTCAGAAGACAGGTAAGCACCTCATGTTATTCCCCTTCTTTAAGCGAGTGGTTGGCGAAAGCTTCATGTGCACCCTGCTCTCTCTGAGCAAAACAGCATCAGGAAGTCAATTTGTTGTTGTATAATTTAGTTGTCCTGTGTCGTCATTGCTTGTTGCCAGTGACATGCATGTAAACAGTGTTTTCTGCCACCTATTTAATTAGCACGCTGTTACATACCAGAAATAACCATGAGTTTGACATTAAACGCATATCAAGCAAAATCTTTAATTGTCAGCAAGTTAAGGATGGGTTTCTTCAATTTTTTATGAAAGCCTTTTGCCCAAGTTTATGTCTGCATTTATAACCACCTTGCAATAGCGTTGTAAGGTTGGAACAGTCATGTTTGTTGCCACTCTAGGAAAATCATGCAACCAGTCAACCATATTTTGAGTGAAATCTCATTTCTTTTGGAGAACTTTAGAAAATAAATGTGTTTCTTTATGTATAATTTGGCGAGAAATTTGTGATAATATTTTACAATTTATCCAGGGTGTCAGTTGCTACCCCTTGGGTGCAGGTTACTGCAGACCCACTGGAGATGTGTCCAAGTGACAGTCTGATGACTTCAAATTTTGGAAAAAGTTTGTCATGGCTTGACTGCTTCTGTTGACTGAATTAACTGAACTTTAATACTGTATGATGTTAATGTCTTCAAGTTTAAATTTCAGTGGCATAGCTAAAGCTGTTTAGAAACAGTTTTCATCATTAACAGCTTTATTCATAGGTCTATTGTAATGACATATCACACACATGTATCTAGTCGGTCAGTGTCTAAGACAATTTTTAAGGTCCATGAAATAATTCTGGACATTTCTGGTTATTTTATAGATAAAGTTCATCATCGCTGTAGAAGCTATATCTAAAGGCATATTTATTGTCAAACAATTTTGCTTGTTATGTTTCTGTCATTTTTTGTAATTAAATGTCACCAATTCGGAGTAAGCAGGAAGTTAGAATATACCATTCAACAGGGAGATATTCTGTATTAGTGTCTATGTGTTATGTTTGGATGTTTGGTAAAAACCAGTGGACAGTATACAGTCTTTTTAACTCTGACTTTTTGCTTTTGTTGATTCTTGACATGCTTAGAGTGGCAGTTTGCAATTGGCCTTTGAATGTTTTTTCACACTGACTTGATTCAGTTAATATGATGTCAATCTCTAAAGCCAGTGCGACTTGTATGTGGCATGAGACCTCAGGTTAGCAAAACATATTTACAACATGACATGTACCATTACTGTAGGTCAATTTAAAAAACCACAATAAATAAACGCGTCCAATATTCACCGTACAGTACAATAGCATGTTACTAAATTGAGATCAACTGTATGCAGTGATGTAATCAAACATTTATTACGATTTGTTTTAAGGAAGTTATAGAAAAGTAATTATACTGTAGTTTGTGACATGCATACATGTTGATCTCCTCGTCAGCCAAGCAATAGCTTCCTCAGCTGTGGTGTTTGTTTTGGGAAATCCGGAGACACGTTTGTTATGACATGATGATTACTAATCATGTGTGTGTTATGTCCTGTTTTGTCATTCTTTGTTAACACTTTAAGTTACATTGATGGTGGTTGGCTGGATTTTCATCATCTGATAGACTGCCACCCCAAAGAGTAAAATAATATTTAGTACCAAATAAAAGAAGACCCAAGCCCCCATAATACATGTACCATAATACTCCCTGTTACAAATTCAGTATTCAACAAAACTAATAGACAAAATAATGTTTGGTGTGTACGCATGAGAAAAAAAGTGTGTACGCATTAGAAAGTATTTAAGTATTGTAGGCTTTTAGCATTTCAGATGTCTTGTTATAAATTGTTTACAAAAAATAATATACATTTCAGTGTAATTTAAAATTGGAGTGATATTGTCAGGTCTATTGTACAAAGATTTTAAAATCGGAAACACATAAGAACCTGGTTTAAACACGCTGTCTGCACATACATGTACATTGTAAATGATGTTTGTACATGTACTTACTTTGTTTATTAGTTATAAGTTTACCATATAAATATATACACATGTAGCGGTTAGAGCACTGGCCCTGCTAGCCAGAGACCCGAGTTCGAATCCCGGTGGAGGCAAGCAAAATTTTCTTTCTCTACATTTATGCAAAAATATACACATATATAATATAATATAAATGTTACATGTATTGCCTTTTCTTGAGATGTGCCTATAGGTTATCCAGAACAACTCCAGATTCAGGTTTATCTAGAAACTTGTCTCTGAGAATTTATCTAGAACATGAGATTATTTATCAGCTTTAATTAGTCGCTATCCCTACGCCAGTGTGATTACTCGTTATAAAAATATATATTATACATGGATATGCCTCTGAACATTTATGTAGAACATGAGATAATTTATCGGATTTAATTAGATGATATCCCTATGCCAGTGAGATTGGTTGACAAAAATATATATACATGACACTGGCTCTCAGTGCTGTGTGTCATGTAATGGTTGTTGTCACTGGCTAGTCTTATCTGCATGATGTCATTTAGTCATTAGCATATGTATTGAGCTGTTGAATTTTGCTTTTGATATCAGTTCATCATACTGTACATATTTACATGTAACATGGCCATTGGTACATGTGTCAGGAATTGACATTGTCCAGCCCTTATCTTTATGCCTGTATGGTGTCATTAAGTAATTAGTCTATTTACAGAGTATTATGAGCTTTCCCCTGCCTGCATATGACTTGACTGACTGGGTCTTATCTAAATCCTCCTCTCCATTAACTAGGACAGCTTAATCTGATGTTATCACCCCTGTTTATTGTCTCACTTGGAACATCCACACCATGTCTGTCAGGCAGACCAATATTCATGCCACAGGGCTGTAGCTGACAAAGGCAATTCTGTTGGGTTGTGGTTTAAACCCATTTGGTATCATCTTTTGTTTTGGGTGTTTCTGCCAGTGTTTAGGAAGGAAGGATTGAGTAGTTGATGTGCTTGAGATGACCCCACCTAATGACCTCTTTTTGTCTTAGCTAGTATCATTTGTAAATAAGACTTTATACACCACTTAGATATTTCAAGTGGCTAGTATTGTGTTTCTTCCATTCTGTGTGGGAACAGTGGATGTTTTGAGAATGTGTCTAGAGGTATATACATGTATCAGGGACAGTACATGTATATGCCAGAAGCAGAAAGCTCCACAAAAGCTTATCCATTGGCGGGAGTTCAACAAAGAAGTAGCCTCAGAACCAGTAAATTCTATAAAAATGTAAGCTGTCATTTGCCAGCTGAACCGTTCACTCTCCTCTCAGCAGACTTATTTACACTTTCAAAGGCCAGTAAACGAAGATAAAAGAAATTGAATTAATAATTCAGAAGTTCTTGAGGTTTTATTTTGAGCTCAGATGAGAAAAGAAAATTGATGTTGTCTATTTTGTTATGATGGTCAGATGTTATTGTGTGTGTGCTGATGTGATTTATGAGTAGAGGCCTCACATGTGGGCTGGTCTGTCTATGGGGTGAACACATTAAGGCAGACTGCTCAGCTGGATATACTTCAGGGGCCCTGTGTTTTAGTTAGCTTGTCACTTAGGAGAAGCCAGGCTTAGTTGTAGGTGGAGGAATCAGGTTTCCCTGGCTTGTGTTGTGGTATAGGGTGGATACTCTCCTGTTAATTCATTTAAACTACCCCAGATTTCTTCCTAAGAGCTCAAGCGTTGATTTTCTCCCCCTTTGTGGAACAGCCGTCAAGGAAAGCGTGCAGGCCTGAAGTTTGCTTCTTGCAACTGCAGCTGTGGATGGTGCCGCTGGATGTTAACAGTGCTTGAAGCCAGTCAGAAATGCCAACAACTCTGTAGTGAGGAGCATGGGACCCATGATAGAGCGGAATCTAAAGGAGAATATCTACAGGGATTATTAACTAAAAACTAGATACAGCCTTTGATAATGTGACTGATGTCTGAAAAATGAATTGAATTCCAGTTCTATATTGTCTGTGGATTTAAGACCTGATTAAATACAGATGTGGAATTTTTCTTGGGGCAAAATCAGTATTCTGGAATAGTGGCTAACAAGTGTAAAGATGTAGTGTTATAGCTAGCTTGTGCATAGAGAACAGTGAAACATGGAAGGGTACATACACAATGTATATTCTCTTCTATTTATGTGGAAATATTTACAATTTAAAGTTACCTAAGTGAGCTGGCAAAATGAGGTAAGATTGTTTATTATGTACATTATTTCTACATGTAAGTTGGCAAAGAGAATTATTCTGACCTCAATTATGTATTTTGGGGGAATTCAAGTATTAACGTTTTGCATTGTTTGTGGTAACCATTTGAGCAGGCTTAGAATGCCACACGAATTTTACATAGACTTATACATGTAGAATGTATTGATCAGAGCCTTGTCTCTAAAGGTCAGTTCTGTTTACCTTCACTAACTTTATGACCACAGACAGAGCTGTTGTGATATTTCCATGACTACATAGCATTTCTTTTCCAAAAACAGTTAAACTACTCTAGCGCACATTGACACATATCTGACCACTCAAGTGATGTAAAAATAACTATGGGATTGTTTGCTAAATATATCTCTGCTCTCAGTCGGTATTTATTCATGGCTGTTTACTTATTTGCCAATGAAAATTTGTCAGACTAGTTAGTGTTATTTTTTTCCTATGTCATGTATTACATTTAATAGTGGAGGGTGTTGGCAGTTTTAATTGGCTCGGTTTTTACTTGTGTTGTATACATTTTTAACAAGATTAAGTGGAAATTAACAATTATATGGTGTTTGCAGATACCAATGTGATGTTTTTTGCCAGTCAATTTGTCGACAAAGATAGACCAAATAACTACACGATATTAAATCTTAATGTCAGCCGTAACAATTACTCTGTAAGGTTTTTTTTTTTTGTGCGGGAGAAGAAAGGCCAATGAGATCAACAGGCAGTAAACAATAACTACATGTATGTCAGTCTATATGGGCAAGAAATGTTAAAGATTAGTTGTATATAAAGTGGTTAATTTCACCTAATAATGTAGTTCACTCTCAGAAAATATTTTATATTCTCTATTTAAATGTAGAGAAAGAAAGTTTGCTTGCCTCCACCGGGATTCGAACTTTAGCTAGCAGGGCCAGCTCTCTAACCGAATGCACTACAGAGGCTCACAGTAGAACAACGGAAAATATATATATTTTGTTTAGCTTATCCTAAACATTCTGCATAATAAGAAAGGCTCAATATTTTGCCCTTGGGCAACTAGTTGAACAAAGTATTTTATTTTGGAAGTTCTGAAAACAGTTGCAATTTTCTTTCGTGTTGACATGTATGATAAGCATTACTGTAGGTGAACAGGAGTAATCACCACCCCTAGATAAATTGCAAAATTTCTTATAAACAGTCATAAATCACAAATTTCTCTCCAAATCCTCATAAGACACATTTACATGTATTATATTCAACAGTTCTCCCCAAGACACGGGATTTCACTTGAAATATTTGTGTATGATTGCATGATTTTCCAGGGGTGGTAATCACTCTATTCATTAGGCAACCTTGCAAAACAAACTACCTGTATGGCTTATACAATAATTGAGCAATGTATGCTTACACAATTAATCGTAAATGATGCTTTTATCAGAATCGTAAACAAAAATATCATTTTTGGTTTGATGACTTGTTAAGCTTACTGTATAAATGTAATGAATACTTTCATTTTTCCTATGTTGAACAATTAATCTGTCTGTTCTCACAAGTGAAAGTGACTTAAACAGAAGTAGACTTCCTGCCATAAATGAAAGTAATGTCAGCTTGATTACACAGACAGACATTAAGCAAACCTGTTTGTATATGTTCCAGATGTCACAAGTAACTAGAAAAAATTGTTCACAGAGAGCTGTGGAAATAGCATAATAACTGCTGTAATACCACATCTTTGATCTGTATTCTTCATGTGCCTCTTGTTCTTGGTTAGTTTTTAAATGAACCCTTAAAACTAGTTTATTAACCATTTACAAACCCTTTTTTTAGTTTTTGTATGCATACACTGTACCTAATTGTTTTCTTTTTACGAGAGCTGAAGTATTTTTTTCAGTATTTGTTGGAGCGCCATCATGTATTATTAACACAGAATACACATTTTCTTATTACAACACTTAATATTTATAACCTTGAAGATAATCCTTGGCACATTGGCACAATAGTTTCCAGTTGAAGCAGATTTTGAGGGAAAGATTTGAGTCTATTCAGGGGTTGATAGAAGTTGAATCTACTGGTTGCTTAACTGATCATAGATTGAATAAGCTATTCAATTTGGCCTAAAAATGTTCAATGTTTACCATTTTCAAAGAAAAAATGTTCATGACGCGGGGAAAATGTTTAGTTTTGTGAATTTAGGTTGGTAAGAAATTGACTTTTATCAACCCCAGTCTAATACAAGTTAAAGGATTGATTTCAACCTTGGATACTATGTGTGTGATAGTCTGATACATATATATTTTTGTTTATAAAGAGTAATCACACTGGCACAGGGATATCGACTAATTAAAAGGATAAATAATCTCATGCTCTAGATAAATTCTCAGGGACAAGTTTCTAGATAGACCTGAATATTTACATGTACTTTAATAATGTTAGTACGTAAGGAGGATATAATGTTTCTCTATGGCTGTAAATGTTAAGCATTAATTCAGTTGTCAGTATATTTTCTAAATGACACAAAAACTACCACCATGCGTTGCTTCCCCTTTTTATTAGTGTTACACTGTTGGACTAATTATTCTTGGTGGACTTGGTGGAATTTTGCATTTACTGTTATGTAGAATTAGCATAATAAACCGATAAAGACAGACCAAAGAACCAAAACAATGGTGGTCATATGTAGAGTGTACACTGTATTCAGTCTGAATTCCTTTGACAATTTGCTTTGGGTGTAAGATTGTATCAGGCATTGACAAGTAGTCCAATTCAATCACCATATTCAGAACAACCGATGTACATGTATTCTAGTCTGTTAATACATTTGTATATTAATGTTTCATCCTGTGATTGGCCATACCTTCCTGTACATGTACAATGTATGAGGTGGGACAGTAGTCCGCAGACTTCCTACATGCAGCTTATTGTGTTAAGAACTGGTTGCAGGAATTGGTGCTGAAGCCCGCAGCATTACTGTAACAGACTGCTGTCCCAGGCAAGTCCATACTCTAACCTTGTCATGTATGAGCTCCTCTTTGTTATAGACGAACCAATACTACGCGGACATGTCTTTTATGCGGTCTCTGTTAGTCATCTCAGCTTGGCACCATTCCCATCTCTATTGATGACTACAGACATAACCTAACAAAACATGCCCTTCCTCAAAAGAATTGTTCAATAGCTGACCAGACTCTACTGGTGTTTGGCGTCCCTTGTGTACCCAAGGGATTGTCCTCAATCTACATATTGCTAAAGCTGCTCAACTAAAAGCCTTTCAATTTCCAGAACTGGGAAAGTTTTTGTCTGAATGTACTAAGGGTACATACATGTACTACGATCATTTAATTCTTTGGGGTCTTTCTCAAGAGGTTCATTGTCGTTTGTGGCCTTCTAAACAGTTCTAGATATTTTCTTTGAGTTATCTTTCCAAGAAAAAAGTGTGTTTGTTCACCATTAGACCATGTTTGCTTTGGTATTTTCTTACAAAAAATATGTTTTAAAACAAAATATGACGTCACAATGCTTTGCTAACACTTTTTTTAGATAATCATTACCCATTTGACGATGGAGTTTGAATATACATGTACAAGCATCAATTTTTTGCACTGCATCCATTTTTGGACAGTGATGTGCTGGTTAAACAGGTGTCTACATGTACTTGTACACGTATGTGTATCAAGACAACATTGTAACACTGTAATAATTTCATTATTTCGTACAATTATAAATAATCAGGTTGGTCCAGTCTCCCTGAGAAAATTATATGAGGGCTTGAGTGGTCACCCTTACCTTGGCTTTTAATGGTGTAAATTTAAGAATCCTCAAGTTCAAATCCTTGCATCCGTTGTGAATGAACCTTTGCAGTGGGAACTTGCTGTGCATCAGGAAGCCGATTTGTTTGTGGCATTCTGTTTTGCCTTATGTAAACGTCAAGTGTGGTCTGGTTTGATTCCCTTGTCATTGAGGGTGATTTCATTCACCCATTGGGCTAACATACCCTCATATAAGTGAAATAACTATAAGTATGCCGGCCTAAACCCAGTCAAAAAAATTGTCCGGAAAAACTTGAAAACCATCGTGATAGATACAGTTTGATCTTATAAATTCCTAACTTCATACACCCTGCTGTTCTGTCGAGCATTGGCCTGAATTAAACTGGCTATAATATTTTGTGTGGTCCCAAGTTTAGTTTTTTATATTTAGAATGTGGTTTTGTAATCATAGGCATGTTAAGGTACTTGTTTTAAAGTGTGACTAACAAGGTTGGCCTGTCATTATTAGTCTGATCATGTTCTCAATCATTTGGACTAATAAAACCATTGCCCAAGCACAGATTTCAACTCCTTATACTGGCTTAATACACAGTAGATACATATAAACTCATGTCATGTCACACCTTGACAGGGTCTAAAAATAGAAATCTACATAACTCAGTATATGAAAGGGATGTCAATTGTTGTCATAGTATTTGTTCAATTGTTCAGGTTTTATCACTTGAGTTCTTCTCTAAAAGTTACATAAGCATCCACAAGGGTTATGTGTAATTTCAATAATTTTATTGGTGTATATCAAATTTTACAAATTGATTTAAATTTTTTCATGAAAATCTCATCTTTAACATTTGAGATATTTTTATTACATGCAGTAAATATCTGAAGGTACATGTACATCCCCATCGTAAGTTAGATGACGAGTTTTAACAAAGCTATAATTGACCATAGACCATTGACCTTACTATACATACATGCTTGGCATCAATATCAAGAAGTACATATGTACATGTATTTTAATTGTGTCAAAATAAAAATCTGTTTAAATTCCCAGCAGAGCTTGAAGAGCTTCCCTGTACCATTCCCACATTGTCGTTTATGACCTCTTTCTACATAAAATAAGTGTGAATAGAATGTGAAGAGGGCTGGCTTATGGTCCTGACTCTTTCTCAGTCATAAACTTTGAAGTTTTATTTAGGAGGGCTTCAAGGTGATTTTACTTGACATTGGGGACTTATCAGTGTTCCCATTACAGTGAAGTGCCATTACTCGCCTCATTTAAAGCACCATCTGGCACCAGCCAGTCAGTACTTCCCTATCACAGGATAAACTGATTACACAAGATTAGCTTCCATTCTAAACTCTCCCTCCTCACAATTCCAAATAGATCAGGCAGTTTTAACCAGGGAGCTTGCTGTTTATTTATAGATACATGTAGCACGTTGCACGTTGCTATTATTGCAGCTCAAACTTTGCAGAAATCAATATTTAAAACCAGACTTTTTAATTTTGTATTTGGAATTTTAACAGAATTACATTCTTTAATACTTCAAAACACAGCTAACTAATGTGAAGTCTCTTCCCATTAGAACTATTGGAAAGAAACTGGTCCTCTAGTGCTGAGTTAACAGTATAAACACTAGTTCAACACCTACTACTTTTAGCCTGAGGGCTCTCCAGTATAAAATAATGATGCAATAAGCCAATGTGTTGAACCAGGATGCTTTATTTATTATCATGAATCACATCACAAAGAGGTTTATCAGAATTCAGAACAACAATTGGATGTTTATATAAATTGCCTTAATTGGAGCTTTATTGTTGTTCTTTGTACTGTTTACATGTTTGTTGGTGTCTTCATAATGATGTATTGGATTACTTAAAGAAACTAAATTTAAGGCAATAGGGCCTGTAAGTCACGTCATGTGATGGAAGAGATTTCATGAGATTCATTCCACTTCCGGGTACATGTATATGCTACATGTACGTTTTTATTTAGATATAACATCAAACGGAAAGTTAAAAGGGTGATCATTATCCGGTCCGGTCTTAAAACTGAACCAAAAGCAATAGAAAAGTCAATCTGAAAGATCAATAATCAAAACAGAGCGCCACAGTTTTGAAGTTGTACCAGAAGTAAAGTAGAACCGAACAATACTTACAGACCTTATTGAGTGAACGATACTTACAGACCCTATTGAGCGAAGGATACTTACAGACCCTATTGAGCGAAGGATACTTACAGACCCTATTGAGTGAACGATACCTACAGACCCTATTGAGCGAACGATACTTACAGACCCTATTGAGCGAACGATACTTACAGACCCTATTGAGCGAACGATAC
>JAVFBZ010158324.1:0-18132 GCA_032466195.1 Katharina tunicata | reverse complement strand
TATATTGTCGGTTAGAGCGTTGGCCCTGCTAGCCAGAGACCCGAGTTCGAATATAATTTACCCCGTGACTGGGAAGATCGCGGAGTGGTTTTTACCAAGTGTGTTCCCAATTTTCCACCATACACTGACAACGCTAAGTCGTCTTGTGAGTGAAATACCATTAAGTACGACGTTAAACATCAATTAACTAGGAAATAAATAAATAAAATAAATATTACCTATCCAAACTGGTAGTATGATTTTACTGTCAATTTATACAGGTGGTTGGCGGAAACTTCCTCCTTCCTAAAGTGTTCGGGCCAAGAGGGAGAGCAAGTTGCTATCTCATCATACTGTGCATCCTTCTAGTATCAAATCTGTCACAAAACGGCCCCTTTTTCAGATTGAGTTATTGTTTGGTGCTTAACGCCGTGCTCAAATGTATTTCGCTTGGCATACTTCAACAGGATTGGCCACACTGAAACAAAATGTGAAGTGCTTTATTCTGTTGGAAAAAAATTCTCTATTGCTAGATACAGACTGGATGGCAATGTTCAGAGCATACTGTCCGGGCGGGTTTGGTTACTCGATGAAGATAAAAGTGTTGTTAGAACAACACGTTAGCATCTCAACAATTCGCTGCTGAAATGTAAGAGCACAGATTTCTGAAGGAATCTTCCCGCGAAGATCACACCAAATGGTGGGTAAGAGAGAAGCTTATACCAGGACAAGGAGAGTAGCGTGTCTTAAATGCGGGATTCTCTCCTCCGATGTTTACCAAAGACTTTGCTTTCAGGATTTGTCGTGACTATGATCTATATCCAGGGGATTTGTTACCATGACTCCGATAGTTTTTATGTACAGGTGTTAACCGTATTGACATTTGAATGTGCTTCTGTTGATGGAAGGGTTGACCACACACTGACCCGACCCGATAACTCAAGCCATGGGAGGCATGTGTGCACGCGAGAGAGCTGTTAAGAGATGTAATGCTCCTAACTACCTTTACCATTTTTTCACAGATCATTTCAATTCTATAGGGCGAGTTTGCTTAATGGATGAGGATAAAAGTGTGGTTAGACCAACACGTTTGCATATCAACAATTCACTACTGAAATGTAAGAGCACAGATTTCTACCCGTGAAGATCACACGAAATGGTATGTAAGAGAGGAACAAATACCAAGACAAGGAGAGTCACGGGTCTTAAATGGGGAATTCTCTCCTTTGATGTTTACCAAAGACTTTGCTTTCAGGATTGGTCGTGATTATGATTTATATCCAGGGGATGTATTTCCATGACTCCGATATTTTTGTTTATGTACAGGTGTTAACCTTATTGACATTTGAATGTGTTTCTGTTGAAGGAAGGGATGACCACACACTGACCCGACCCGATAACTCAAGCTCCATGGAAGGCTTGTGTGCACGCGAGAGAGCTGTTAAGAGATGTAATGCTGCTAACTCCCTTTACCATTTTTTCACAGAGCATTTCAATTCCATATTATACCTAAACGTGTCGTACCAGATTTACCCTTGTTGAAAGTGATTTAAAGTATGCCTATAGCATCTTTCACAAGTGCCTTACTAAATAGTATACCTGTCAGTTGTGTTACTGTTGGTTCGTCAAATAGCCTTAGACTGTTAGCATAAAAAACATAATGGTGTCAAACAGTCGTTATCATTAGTTTGTGGTCCAAATGATGATTTATTCAGATTGTATTCATTTAACATGAACATGTACGTATCTGTGATTGCTGCATTCGCCATATTTGTTAGTCACCATTTATCAAGTATTACCTTTTCTCAATATGCCTATAGGTTACCCATAAAAAATCGAGGCTGAGATCTGTCTTGAATCGTGTCTAAAACAATTCATTTACAACAAGATATGATGTATCGGTTTTAATTAGTCGATATACCTGGACAATTGTGCTTACTGCTGATAAAATGTGTATTTCAACAAGGGCAAATTAAATTAATTTGTTTTACAGCCTATATTACATACAAAGATTCTAAATATAACGATTTATGTAAACATTTGAATCTACCTCCTTTAGCCAACCGCCGTATGCTTTTACATGGCATATTAAATTCGAGATTTTACCGTACCTATCTTTTGGAACAAATACATTTCGATGTACCGGCAAGGCTGCTCAGCGAACCAAGTCTTTTTAAAGTGCCGTTCTTAAGAATAATGTGAGAAAACACGTATTTTTACCACGGGTTTTAAACATTTATAACAGTATTAATATTCACAGCAAAATTGACATTTTTAACTCTAAATCTGTTTTAAGAAGCAAATCTTAGCAGAGCTGTGCTGTTACCCGTGAATTCGCTAATATTAATGTATATAATATTGTTATATTCTTCCACACATATTCATCGTTAATATGCATGTTTATTTCTTTTATGTATAATTGTTTATTGTCTATATGTATCAAGTCATTGTTTAAGTATGTTGTATGTAGTGTTTCTACAAACCTGTAACTGGAGTAAAGCCGTTGGTCTTTAACGGATACATAAATAAAAACATGTCTCTATGTTGGTTGTTTGTTGCACATTTCGCAAGTAAAACACACAATACACAATATATTCCGAAATACATGCGGTAAATGAAGTTAAGTTGGTATTTGACATGCCTGACAATTGGCTCTTGTACATATAACATGTGTGAGGGATATTTCCGATGTAATACAACCTTTAAAGTTTAATAAACAGAAAACATTTCCGAAACAGATGCATCACACTCGTACCTTTGCCTAATATCCGGAACATGACAATACGCGTGGAAGCCTTAGGGACGATCTGAAGACAGTCTGACACATTCGTATTTGCTGTGGCTTCCTGTTAAGACAAAGGTAATTTAACTTTATAACGTGCTTGTTCCGTCCACCAACGTGACCGTTTAATACACAACGGAATACACTGGAAGTTTTTCTTAAATTATAGTAGGAAGCGTCATGTGCCCAATGGAAAACAGTCCTTCGCCACCGCTTTATTTACAAGAAAAAAAGAGAGAAAAAAATAACCCCAAAAGTAACATATTCACCAAAGCATTCGATTGAATAAAAGCTGAACATTTCAAATGTATGTTATGATGTTTCTGTTTAACATATCAACACAAAACTGATGATTATTGACCAGATGTACGTATTCTTAATTCCTATATATAATTGTGTATTCCTTATCATTCATTTGGTCTTTTATTGAAATCCGACATAGCTTGAAAATAACAGATATTGTGAATACAACAAAACACCTATAAATATACAAAATATGAGGTATCCAAACGTTTAATTCTACAGAATATTCGAAAAGCAAGTTCTGGTTAAGTCCAGATATTGTGTACAAATTTACCAATTTATAATTTCTGTACATAAGAATATATGAACCCATTTATATAATTGATGTGATAATGTCACGGCACAGTACATTTAAAAATAATAACTTACATTTAGTAACTTATTGTAGTTGATACAGGATAGAATTGTTACAATTTACAAACGTTGTTAGGCTTATATGGAAATTATTCCCAATAAGAGTCTTTCGAATGAAAATAAATCAGTCTTTAACAATTAAACCTAACCGGTAAATACTCACACAGTTAGAGTTATCTTAAAGAAATAAAAGTAAACTGGGATTATTAAAACTGTTAAAGTACATACTTGTTATTTATGAGAAGTCACCATGATGTGGAAGTTTAGCATTGTTTCATTGTAAAAGTGAACATCATATATGAGCTGCGCTGCAACCAAAAATTAATACGGCAAGTCTCATGCCAATTAATTATTTTTTCAGTCACCTACACTGTCACTTACAATTGGAAGTAATCTTGTAAGGCAGATGGCAAATTGAATATGTATCAAGTAAGCTTCTGGTTCTGCCCAATTATATACGCCGTGGCCTGTTCATCACCTAGGAACATTGACCTATATCATAATGACAAGGTCTTCTGTGTTTGTCTATATAAACTTCACACAACCGTATTATAATAATACGGATACAGGCTGTAAGAATCGTATTGTGCGATAGTGAGTGAAAAGTAATAGGACATGTTAATTAGTTTTCTAGTAAAGCGCACAACGCGTCTAGTTATGAAAGATAATGTCGGTGAAATATTTTATCAGTTTATGTGCAAACAAATATTGCCGTATTGTTCAAAACGTTTGGTCTGTTTCTGGTCTTCGTAAAATGCACAATTACCCACAATGACGTATAAAATATGAACTGCCCGCTAAGAATAAAAATATATGATGAAAATGAAAACAAACTGAAGTCCCGTTTCGAATGAGGACGATTGTCTGGGCGATTGTCCTGTTGTGTTAGAAGCTAGTTAAGAAACATAAACACGTAGACCATGGCTTTTACAATTTTAGTTATTAAGAAAGCCAGGGAAAGTGTGCATGAATGGGAACGACGGTGTTTTTCGTTAATTGTAGCTCTTCATGCAGTTGCATATATATGATACAGAACAAGTACCATTTAACGGTCAATGTGGATTGGGCTTTCGGACAAACTGTCGCTTTCATAATTATTCCTTTTTCGCATTACCTTTCGAACAACGTTGAGACAAATCCAGATAAATTGATACAAGAAATAATCGAAAGAAAAGTGACTTTCTTAAAAAAATGTAAATGCTTATTGCTGGACATAATCACTGTTGTAATACTGAAGTTTAAACAAATGTTTGGCCATTTTTATTACTGTAAAGTTGTACTGTTAAGGGTAAGTTTATAGAGTGGATTAAATTAATATGCGTTTCAAATGGTACTCAAATATTCTCAATCTATATTATGCAATAGATTTGCATTTCAAATTGTACGTATGTCACTTACCTAGATGTATTGAACGGGAAACATCAACATATGCTTTTAAAATGCTTGAATTGGTTAATATTCTAATTTATTATCCTTTAAGTGGCACTTAGAAGTTGTAGGAAAGGATTATTGGAACACAGATTTTATGTATATCAACTTCTTTATTATTTCACACAATATTTCGACACAGTTACTAGTGTCTTCATCAAGTATATACTCATCAATATACTAAATCTGTGTTCCTATAATGTTTTTTTTTATTTATAGGAATACGTGTTATAATGTCGGTATGGAAAATAGTAGACTTTGAGAATATTTCATGGTGTAAAAGTTTCGTTTTTCTATAACACATGACCACAGAAATTAGGCCTCAAATATAGGGAGTGTTACAAGTATAAACCATACGCTAGTGAGACAGTTAGATTGTTAACTATAGTCTGGCACAGCGTCACCTACACATATACATAATTAACAAGACAGCTGGTTAATTGAGTTCATGTGTACTTAGCCTCCCTTTCGGTCCAATTACTGCTTGATTTTCGTCGTCTTTACCACCTTGGGACATTTGGCAGTACACTAATGCCGAGAACTTCTGTGATTGTCTCAATGAACGACCATGGTCTTGTAAATAAACAGCTCATAACCTTATTATGTTAATACGGTTGCAGATTGCATTGTCGAATGGTAGTTAAAAGTAATACCTCACGCTAATTAGTTTTCCTGTAAAACACCTGCTCCTGGCCATATATTTGGCTTTAACACGACTAGGTATTGACACAAGGACATGTTAATCGCACCACTCATCTAATTATTTATGAAAATAAATTGTTACATGAGTTTATTATTTTAACATTGTCGGCGACGGCGTCATTTTGTTCGCACAAAGTGGCGTAAAATTAAACGTGTTACAACTCGCCTAATATAGCCAACCTTCTGATCACATGGTGCCAAGAATGATTTGGAATATACACATTTTTAAAAAATGTTAGACAGAACTGTTGGCCTTACTGCCTTTGTCCTTCACTTTGCTGATGCTTTCATCGTAGAGATGGAAGTGGTTTAATATTGCTCTTTTGGATGTGGTTTGATTTGTGTAGAGATCTAGTCTGGACATGTGGTGGTCAAAAATGTTTTTCCGACGAAAGAGTTATCGAGATAGATGGGATAATATGCTAGAAGAGGAAATCACTGTTGGCTTGTGACCGATAACGTTGAAACACTTCGACAACATTTCGATTCTAATGACATTTTTGTGGGAAATTTTGAAATTCAAAATATTTATAAAAGTAGATGAGATTTAAAAAAAAAATTGTAAGTGGTGCATATATCCGATGGGACACATGCATGTACATACTATGAAATGTCGTGGTCTGTAAACTTATTGGATTCAAACTTAAGTTAAATGTCTTCTAAAGAACGAATAACCCTTACAATATTTATTTTACTGTTTTCCCTATTTAACGGATATATTGTTATTATTGTTGTCGTAAATTTGGAGAATCCTTTAGGCCTTTCGACTAATTTTCGTAAAATCAATAAGAATTACATTAAAATACAAGCCAGAATAAGTTTTGAAGGACGGCACCAAGACTGACTGTCCAACTCCAAGTGGTGTACCATTTTCCATCCGTACTGCTTGCACCAAAATAAATTACACTTTATTCTTATTTAATGATCTGTGAAGACACATTGACATTCCACCAAATTGCATGTCTATCCACTTATAAGATGCTGGAGACAAATAAACATAGTTTAAACATTCTTCAGAACCTTTTAAATGAGTTTGTTTACTCGATCCCAGGTGAATACACAGCTTATCGTGAAATTTAACTCCACATTCGTTTAGTGTAGTGCTGCGCGAAGCAAAGGCTTATTTCCTTACAAACAGCATTTATCTGTATGGTCATTGCTATACGGAGCAGGTGCTACAGGTTATTTGGATTTCCATCTTACGATTTTCGATTTTCAATAATCCCGAAACATTTTGCTAAGTACATACATTTGTCTCCTATCATTATCAATAGGGTGTAATTTAATGGATGGAAAAATGAAACCCACACTTGGTTAACATGTACAATCGTCAGTAATGATGTAGAACAGGATATACATCGGACCTCTTTGTACACAGTGTTGTCATTCCATATGCAACTGTCTGATCTTTCAAGAGATATACAAACACTACGCTGATAATGTACCTTGAAATACGTTGTCGGTATTATTTCGTGACCAAGAGCACCGTCGATGTGATTTATTTCGTAGACTCAAGCTTAAATTTCTGTTCAGACCGTGCCCCTCATTTTATCATCCCTAACGGGTTTCTGTTGATAGCTGAAACCTGTCTGATGTCAACTGAATAAAATGTAAATGCACATCAAAGCAAAGTGCGTCTAAATTGATAATACACATGCGTGTACTGATTTTGTAAATTAATTTCGGCCAAGCTCGAGCTTACGATATTTGTATGTATTCCTGCTTGACAGACGATTAATCCGTGTTTCAACTTTGCCAGCAAACTACTTGTCTCTGGTGAAGGGTGAGAACTAAATTAAATATCAGATGTCAATAAAAGTTGTACACTTCGAACACATATAAGGTTCACATTTTTAAAGGTCACATATACTTCTTTTAAAATTACTTGTAACTTCGGCGAACGCGTCCAACCTTTGTTCACGCATGAACAAAACGAATGTAGATTATAACAGAAATCCTCGGTTCCATAAATGGGGCTGTAAAAGTATGAATGCCGTAGACAGTTCTGGCCTGCACAGAACAAGATGATTAGCTGTTCTTGAGGCAGAAATATGACCTCGTAATGAAAAATGCCAAAAATATAACTAATTCTACAGATAACTACTGCTCCTTGTGTCATCATTATCATCAACATTTGGAATATCCATCATGAGAGCGAGTGAAAAACATTACACCACACGAATATATTTAAGGTGCAGTTTTTAAAAGGGTGACATGTCGTAAAAAATAGGCTACGGATTTTAAACTATACTAGTAACTATATACAGTGTATAAATCTAAAGCCGTGGTTTATTAAACAATACGTGATACTTGCTTCCCCAAGGAGGAACGAATTGGGTTACACTGATGAGTCTTCTTCACTTGACTCGATGTAGTGGTCAATCCTCTTGTTGATCTGGCGTAGATAATGGATGTTGTACGGTGGCGGCGCAGATTGCAGGTGTTTTACGAGTTTTCGTTCAGGGTTCGCGCCATTCAATACTATGTATCGTCATACTAGTCTTAACTGGTTTAAATTGCAACTCTAGAGAAAACCCTGTATGTACCCAACTCAGACAAGGGCACTTGTATGTTTGTTGTGTGTACTGAATATGTCCTGTTAATATCATTTTCAAGAAAGTAGAAAAGCTATTTATTTGAAAAGTAAACTTGATTAATCTATCGACATAATCATGAAGGAAAAATTGATAGAATATACATTATAAATTATCTTCACTATTAATGCGTATTGGAAAAGGCCTATTTCTGACAGATGAAGCATGTCGTCACCCTAATAAAATGAGTGCCTAAGTCATGATAATAAAGTTGGCTAACTGCCTAAGTCATTCTTGCTGGTTATGTAACTTATGTAATACATTGTAGACAAAACCATATTTGCATGTTCGTTGTCATGTTTTAGTCTGTTGTTATAAGTTAGATGACAAATAAATTAGATACCCTAAGAAGGATAATTATTTTTTTCAATTTATCTCAAAAATGGTAAATACGACTTAGACAATTATTTTATTAGGGTGACGATGTTGTGGATGTGCTTTAAAATAGTTTGAACTGTAGCAAGACTAACGCAGTGTTTTTTTATTTTATTACTTAATCCGAACGTGTGTATATTTCGTTATCAACCATGAACCATGGCGTTAACGAACTACGTCATTCACATTTTGGACGTACAACATGGAATTGGAAGACTTATGCAAGTAGTGATCTGCTTAACATTCTTGTTGACTATCATATAAAAATAGCTTACGACTCTCAAAGGCCCCCACAGAAAGAAAGGGAAACGCGTTTCGATGTAGCCGATGGACAAATCGAGTAAATCAGCTCAATTACCAAGGATACTGTTTTATAAAGGTTGATGAGATATACAATACAATGTCAATGTTATATCAAATTGGCTTTTTTTAATAACCTGCAAGCATGGGTATACAACTTATACCCCAGGAGGGTTTAATATACCGAATTTGATAGTTATAAGATGTGAGCAGGTCAAGTGGATATAGTTAGCAGGATTATTGTTAAGAAAGCCATGCAATTTATACACAGTGCGGTAATTAATACACTGTACTGGTCTATTAAAATAGTGTAAGTATAAGAGTACGTAAACTGATCTTCAAGATTACTGAGGTTTAACAGTATCAAGAGTTACAGTATACTACTAGTTGCTTTATTCATTTATGGAATTTGTGAACATAAAAACAAAATTATACAAAAACATAAATATAACAACGTAAATACAACAACGAACAAAATGATGGGATAGCGAATATCTTTAGATTGACTGGTCTTTTTTTTTCAGGATTGTCTTTCAACAGTAAGTATTGGCACTATCACAATCAATAACCCCCCAATCACACAAACACACACACACACACTCACTAACACACAAACAAGAACTGAACCACGGCTTTGCCCATGGTAGAAATTAAGAGACACAGGACTACATTTCGAAAGCAATCCCTCTATAAATCGAAGGTAAACATTCTTTGTCAATATGCCCTTATTAAAATTATCTCAAAATTTATTATTCCTAGACGAAGCATCCCGGTTAAATGGAAAATATCCACATTTGAATTCAATAGAGTTTAAATTATTCACGCACACAAGAGAAACCCCAATAAAAAGAAAGCATTAAATACTGTATAAAATCGTTGAGTTTTTGCGACAGCCTTGTAGTTCTGTATAACGACTTGCCGAACAATCTTGCCAAATTCCCAACTTTTAAGTATTAAATCTACATCATAATAATTTGAATGGATTGGAGG
Organism: Katharina tunicata; assembly: GCA_032466195.1. Classification (NCBI taxonomy): domain Eukaryota; kingdom Metazoa; phylum Mollusca; class Polyplacophora; order Chitonida; family Mopaliidae; genus Katharina; species Katharina tunicata. Next base: position 8,325 of record JAVFBZ010158324.1, on the reverse strand, counting down.
GCGGTATTGACATTTACTGTCGGTGGAACGCCGATAAATAGACTACAAGAGCATTTCCACTCTTTCTTAACAAAGGCTCTTTTTTATATTATTTGGACGTCTTTGTCCTTTCTTCCATTCTCGATACCAAATGTCTCTTTCCCCGAAAATTGATTTGAACAATTTAAATAAAAAAGGACAATTTAAGAGAGCAATTTACTTCCACACGCCACATGCCTGTGTTACATAAAATATGCAAACTGAACAAGAAAGATTTTTTAAGCCAAGAACGTTATATATTTTCCAGAATTCAACCGAGTGCAGCATTGGGATTATCCACACGCTTGCAAAAAATGTAAAACATTCCAGTGTATTATGTTACTTCTGCCAATCTATATATATATTTTTGTCAAGAGTAATCACACTGGCACAGGGATATCGACTAATTAAAGCCGAGAAATTATCTCATATTCTAGATCAATTCTCAGAGACAAGTTTCTAGATAGACCTGAATCTCGAGTTGTTCTGGATTGCCTCATTAACCGATAAACATACTTTTGAAGCAGCGTTAATGCGCTTACATATTACTTGGTTATGCATGTAATACACAGCATTTCTCAAACGTTCGGTAACTTGAGAAATCGTTTGAAGTGCTTTTATTTGTCCTCTACAAACACGATCATTTGCTTCGATCAAAGAACAATATCTGTAGAATCCATGGCCTAATGCTACATATCATGTAGTTAAATAAATGTTTCCGTATCTTTTTGAAAATACAGGCTGAATTAACCCGCCAGTTTATTTAACTCGATTGTGTTACCCACACTGGACATAGTTTCTGGTTTGACAATTCAATGTGTAGCCAAGCAACAAATCCATTGGAAACAACTCTCATTAGTGAACAGATTCATTTAAAATGTTCTTTATACTTTAGGAATACACCGAGTATACGGGTCTTAAAAACATATGTATATACTCTATCTCACAAGTCAAATGGAACATTTATGCAATACTAAAATCTCAAAAGGATTGTAAACGATTTGAGTGCTACTATTATTCAGGATGAAGTATAGTATTAACTTTTATGACGAACGGCGTCGAAAGTCTGAAGCTTTTAATGAAATCTGTGACTAAATGATATTATTTCTAGCTTTTGAAGATTGGGATAGAGGGAAGAAGATAGAATTCTGAGTGATATGTAAAAATATACGAATAATTGTAAAATCTGACCAAGTGTCCAAGTGAAAAGCAGATGTTTATGTCAACTAGTTGGCATCTGACTATATTATGCAACGGATTAAAGTAGTCGTTCGAGTAGTTCTCTGTTTGTATTTATCATTACAAGTCAACAGGGTAAATACGACAGATGTAAATATGATTTTAATGAAAATATTCCCATTGTATCTGATTTCAACGTCGATGTAAGCCAGACTTGTGTTTTTCATTACCACCGTAAAAGATGGCATGTGATTAAAATGCTGTTATTTCCTACATTTACTTAATACACCTTTTTTAATGTATTGTATATTTATTTATTTATAAAGCACGTTTGTTAATAAAGACACCAAATGTAACACACAGGATATGCCGATATGACTACAGATAAACGTCCAGGCATATCACTCAGGTTCACAAAACATTTCATTCCGTTTCGATTTATAAGGTCGTTGGTTCTTTTTTAACTTTGATGCTGAGTGCTTTGAGCAGTTACCCAACTAGATGTGCATTAAACCGATCATTGTTTTCTGTACTAATCTCATAATCCATCACAGAATATCATGGCCTTTAATGAATCCAAATTCTGTCACACAGTTCTCTTTCTGATAGAAAATACAGAGGGACAAATGTCTATGTCAACTAGTTGGCATCTGACTATATTATGGAACGGATTAAAGTAGTCGTTCGAGTAGTTCTCTGTTTGTATTTATCATTACAAGTCAACAGGGTAAATACGACAGATGTAAATATGATTTTAATGAAAATATTCCCATTGTATCTGATTTCAACGTCGATGTAAGCCAGACTTGTGTTTTTCATTACCACCGTAAAAGATGGCATGTGATTAAAATGCTGTTATTTCCCACATTTACTTAATACACCTTTTTTAATATATTGTATATTTATTTATTTATAAAGCACGTTTGTTAATAAAGACACCAAATGTAACACACAGGATATGCCGATATGACTACAGATAATCGTCCAGGCATATCACTCAGGTCCACAAAACATTTTATTCCATTTCGATTCATAAGGGGGTTGGTTCTGTTTAAACTTTGTTGCTGAGTGCTTTGAGCAGTTACCCTAATAGATGTGCATTAAACCGATCATGGTTTTCTGTACTAATCATGTAATCCATCACAGAATAAAATGGCCTATATTGACTGCAAATTTGTCATGCAGTTCACTTTTTGTTAAAAAAACCCACATGTATCATGAAGGCTAATATAGATTATGGTAAAAATAGTATTAAATCAGTCTTATGTCGAAGACGTTATCATGGACATGAAAAAGAACCAATCAACATAAATTAATCACTAAAATATAAATTTAAGTAAATATTCAAAAGTCTCAACGAAAAGCAAACATCATTGTCTACTAATTGGTAACTGAATACATTGTATATAAAGAAACGGAAATGTCGTAGATTTCCCTTTTTATTTCTCGATACAAGTTCACAGGGTTCGTCATGACAACTTCAATAAGATCTTACACGAAATATTTTCAAAGTATGTAATCCCAAAGTGTTGTCAAATGATACCTGTCTTCTCAACGTGGTAAACGGTGACATTTGGTTAAAACATTTCTTACATTTACGTAATACAGTTTTTCTAATATATAGTGTACATTTAGTCGTGTATGGATTTTAAAGGTTACCATGACGTTTGTAACATTCACTACAATAGCATAACGTGGGTTGTCTCATTAACACACAAACTTGCTTTTGAATCAGTGTACACATTACACATTACTCGATTATGACTGTAAGGCACAGTGTTTTTCAGCCGCTCTGTAACTTGAGAAATCGTTTGAAGCGCAATTATTTGCCTCGGTGAAATATCAATATGTGTAGGATTCATGATGCATTGTCTACTGGCACATACATGATGTTAGCTCAATGGTTCCACGTGTTTTCTTCAAGCATAGACTCACCCAGCAGTTTATTGAACTCATACATACTTTCTGGTTTGGCAATTGACAGTGTAACCAAGTAACAAATCCTTTAGAAACAACATATATTAGCCAACGTAACCATTTAAAGTATTCTATATTTTTAGGGAAACACCAGCAATGAAATTGGTAAACATGCAGGTGGCCAAAGGATAAGAAGTCTAGTATTTGAACTTTGAATAAGTTTCTAATGGTTATTGCAACATATTATTTCTCTTTAACTTCTTAGGCGCTGCAGAGTGAAGAAGAAATAACTCTGATTGATATGTAAGAATATATGAAGAACTATAAAATCTGACCAAGTGTCCTAGTGCAGATGTTTATGTCAACTAGTTAGTGTCTGAAGATATTATAAAACGGAGTCAAGTTGTCGTTCCAGTAGTTCTCAGGTTGTATTTAACGTTACAAGTCAACAAGGTGAATACTGCAGACTTAAACAGGACTTTAAAGGAAATATTCCCATTGTGTCTGATTTAACGTCGATGTAAGCCAGACCTGTATTTTGGACTACCGCCATAAAAGGTGGCATGTAGCTAAAATGCTGTCATCTGTATGATGTATATTTATTTATTGTGTAATGCATTTTTGTTAATAAATATATGTCAATAATGATGACAATGCAACACACAGGACATACCGATACGAGTACAGATAAACGTCCATGCATATCGCTATGGACCACAAACCACTTTATTCCATTTCGATTTATAAGGCCGTTGGTTCTGTTTTAACATTGTTGCTGAGTGCTTTGTGCAGTTACCCAAATAGATGTGCATTAAACCGATCATTGTTTTCTGTACTAATCACATAGTCCATCACAGAATATCATGGCCTTTAATGAATCCAAACTCTGTCACACAATTCTCTTTCTGATAGACAATACAGAGGGACAATGTCTGTCTTACTCGTAAGACGTACGATAGGCGTACGACGTGTTACAAAATGTACAAGATCATAAGACAACATTGAGCAAAATATATTCCTGCAGGCTATCTGTTTAAGAGCTTTCAAACTGCCATGGATTGTAGAAAAGTTGTGACTAGGCCAGAACACCTGCGGGAACCAGATTTTGCAGACATCTTGTAAATGTTTGGATCTTCACTGTAAATCAACATAGTGTTTACATTTTGTATCTCAACAATCGCTCAATATGTATTGTTGACATCAGAAATGGTGCATAATTGCTCTATCATGTAAATATATATCATTTTGTTATTTTAATAAAACTGTAGACAATCTAATCATTGTTTGGTTGAAAGCAAACCCAACCAACTGTAATACACATAAAAAAAAAATCCACCTATCTGCTGTGTGCAGAAGAATCTGTTTTCCAGAAATATTTTGTTACAATGAGCCATATCTATGTAATTCGTGTTGATGTTTGTATCGCAGTTGTATGCTCGTGTTAATCTGTCTGGTGTTTTGTCACGTGGTTCCGCAAAAAGAAGAATCAACAATTTATCTACATAGGGATTAACTCGACTGTAGTCCAAAATAAGGCATGAACTTGTGTAATACATTTGTGAGGGAAACACTAGTGCCACCACTATATACGAAGCAGGTGTGGTCACTAGTTGTCGCCCCAGGTTTCGTGAACACCATATATTGTTTTTTAACAACAAAAAAAGTAGTCGTCCTTTGCCAAAGCATTTGGTGTATGTCTGCATCATGCAGAGTAGAGCACGTATAGTCGCATTTAGACAAATCTAATTTCCCAACGGGGTGATGGAAGGACAAAAATCAACACATAAGCACAAACGACATAGTGGACAAATATGAACATAGAGCAACAACATTTGTTCACAATCTTCATCAATTTGTTAAAACTTTTTGTATTTTCTTAAAGTCGACATAGATTGTATGTAGAATATAAAAAACTATTCCCAATCTAGCTTTTATCCTGGCAATGATTTTTGTTTGATAAGAAAACACTTTTGTTTTGGTAATTGTCTTAAATCTTAGTGGGCATTGTTTGATGTCCACTTCCAAGGCTTATTTCATAGCTGCTATAATTACTGTACAATTCTATTAATTGGATTGACCTTAGAACAGTTATTTTGTTGGCAAAGACGTTGCGCAATAACATTTGTGTAAATAGCCAGACAGTGTATATCATCAGTTGATTAAGTGAAGAGAATTAACCGGCAAAACCTTACAATATAAGGACAGTACTGCATTAAACTGTTTTGGTGGATTATAAAGCGACCATAACATTTGCACCAAAACTTCATCCGACACAGATCACCTGATTGTGTTTATATTACGTGTGATAGGTAAAAAAGGTAACTCTTAAAAAAACACATGGCTATATTAACTGATACATATGATAATAATAAACCATGTAACAGGCATGCATCTATCAAGTTTTGTTTCAATAAAGCGGCTGGTTAAACTCAGTTACAGTCAACTTGACATCTGAAGAAGAAACGATCCATTTGTGTGATTAACCTTTACTCTATCAGGCAAACGAGACGCTACCGTAGTAATAAGTGATATTTATAATTGCAATATTGTAGTTATCAATTGTTTTGTTTTTGTATAAGATTACTTTTGGATTATAAATACTTTGTGAATAGAGAGTTGACAGTTTTCTCATATTTTACAGATAACACCATAATTTATTTCATGCACTACTAGTAAGTGGGTGTTACAGATGCATTCAAAATGAATTCCTTAATTATCCAGTGAGCAGAAGAGTAAATACACAAGACGATAACAGGACATGCTGAAACACTGTTGCATGTACATAAGTCAAATTAACTCTCAATGAACATATTTTAAAAAAAAACGTTTAACATTTCGCAACGTTTATGTTTCACCAGAAGTCCATAAAACAAAAGTGTAAAAACCTCGTATTCAGTAGTGTAGACGGCATTGTTTCTAAAACGTTCACATTCAGCTCACTCAGCTCACTCAAACTGGCGAACCGTCAGGGGAGATTATTTCAGAATTGAACTGAGCCTGCGCTACAGCCAGTGAATTTGACCTGGCTTGACCTTGCAATAAGAGCGAAATGCGCACGGAATCATGGGAGTTTCTTTGATAAAACAAACAAGATGGCTACTAAATTGGATTTAAACGATGTAATGAAAAAGGTGAAAGAGATACAGGCGTATGAACTCCCTATTACTGACAATGAATCATGGAACACTACGTGGATCAAACTTGACAAACGGAGCAGAATATCCAATACTGTTCAGTGCATAATCAGGGTGATAATAATCATAGGTGCATAATCAAGGTGCTTCACAAGTAGGAAGTTGGCGTCAAGTATTCCGTAAAGAAATCGTGTAGTGAAACAGTTAAATTGAAAAGTGAAAAGGTGAAACAGTTAAAAGTGAAAAAGTAAAAAAGAGATAAAATGAAAGAGAAAGTGAAAAAGTGAAAGTGAAAAGTGAAAGTGGAGAGTGGGAAGAGGCAGAGTGTTTAGTTCATCGCATTTTGACACTGACTGCAAATGTCCTGCTTATTTGGTGTCAGAAAAGGTTGAAAAGAAAATCTTGACTTCGATCAAAATCGAACTATTCAATTGAAACGTACTAGAGTCAATTGTACATAAATACATAATGCGTACGAAAAAATGACATTTTAGTAAGGAGAGTAGAACAACAGTCAATGGTAGACATGTGAGCAAATTACGTAGTAGTCAGTACTACATCCAAAGAATGATTTTTATAAACCCCATACGATATTCCCATAATTCAAGAGTGGCGCAAAGGACCGAAGTGGCAATCGAAAATTACTGACGTTTTATGACTTTTTCCGACTAAAATGTAACCAGCGCAGTCGACGTCACCCTACAATGTATCTATTATAACGTGGGCGATGGAATCAATGCTGTCTACACTTCACACTTCTAGTTAATGGACCTCTGGTTTCATTGCTTTAAAAAAATGTAGATATGTTTGTTATGTACCAATAATTTGTTGACGAATCTGAATATACTGCACTAGTGGAAGACCAGCAAATATATAAACGTAAGTTTTGAAGTGCTGACTGTGATCTTTATCTGTCTCTGCAAAGATAAGTTTGGTCGTTTTTCGTGTACGCACTACGTGTTATTAGTCACTTATTTATCTATATGTTGCGTTTGAGTTTTTGCCTAAGCGGACATCACAACAAATTATTATATTGTGATTTGAGTATGAGTAAGGCAAAACATACACCGCCTACTGTTTGCTTTATTTTTAAACTTCTATTTTTACGTTCATTTTCCCACAACATTTCACCCTATTATATTACGAAGTATTTTAGAAGAACTTTACCGCTACTTTAATGGGCTGAAGCCCTTTTATGGCAAAATTAGGCCTTTCAAAATCAGCCATTATTGCTCTTAACGGGTGGCCTTTAATTCAATAGTTCATGGATAGATAGAGTGGATCAGACTCATGTCGTCTGTCTGGGAAAGGACACCATTTCAACAAAAAATATATGTTCAAAGCTAAGTGAAGATAGTCATGGAAAAAATCTAACCAATCGAATCAAGGTCACTATATAGGTTGATCATCCGTCAGTCCTAATTTAGTTGGATTGTATGGCCATGCTCTGGGTTTCTTGTCGTCTTCCGGCTATCTGCGTTCTTTGATTTCCTTTCAATTGACAGTACATGAGCTTTGAAGTTTAAAAAATCTAGTACCCTTGAATTAATTCTTGTCATCTATGGAAACTCTTTTCTACAGCAGAATAGGTGGTTTTTCAGTTTTGCTCTAAAACTACGTTCGACGTTGTCAGATATCCTGGCATCAAGGTCAACTTCACAGCTAGTGGAAAATTACTATACAATTCTAGTAAGTGGATTGATACACTTTCAACTAGTTATTTCTTTGGTAAGAAGGTTACGCAAGAACACTTCGGTAAAGAGCCAGAAATCAACCTATAATCAGGTACCCGTCTAATTAGCATACACGCCGATGATAAAGCGGAGAGAATAATCAGGCGAAGTTTTACAATATAAGGACAGCACTGCTTTAAACTGTCTTAGTAGATTATCAAGAGAGCGTAACTTTGGCATTAAAACTTCATCCGACACCAGAGAATCGCAGGATATATGATAGTAAAGAATATAACTCTTAGGAAAAACACATTGCTATATTAACTGATATATATATATATTTTTGTCAAGAGTAATCACACTGGCACAGGGATATCGACTAATTAAAGCCGAGAAATTATCTC
>JAVFBZ010158313.1:4750-16058 GCA_032466195.1 Katharina tunicata | reverse complement strand
TAGGTTAACACTTGGATTGATTGATTGGTGTTTTATTCTGTGCTCAAGGGTATTTCACTTATATGAAAGCGATGTATTCCAACAGAAGCGGTAACTAACATAACTAAAATGTGAAGTCGCTTCTTTTGTTATCCTTGTTGGAAAGATTAAGTTCCTCCAGTGCTTAGTATGACAGTGTGAATATCATCTGGAAACATACTGCCCTTAGCCAGAGGGCTAGCGGTCTGGTAAAATACGGGTCAAAATCATTGAAACACAGCTGCCATCTTGGATATTGTTTGTAGCACATTACGAGACTGAACTCACACAAAGTGACAGTATTATTCGCCTTCACAAATGGCAACAGTTTGGTGACAAGCAGTGAACACCCCATTTATATTACATTGTGGGTAGGTTAGAGGAGTCCTGTCCAAAAGTCTGATTAAATGTCCTTCATTTTACTTACAGATTTAAGATTTCCAATATATACATTTGGTGATTGATGCTCACAAAAGATTCTTTTATGTGGTAAGTCCTCGGAATAACATTCACAGCTAATTTCCTGACATTTGTTTGCTTGCTAAGAAGCCACCCAAATCTTAGTTGCTTAAGGCCACATTGGCTGTGGGGTGAGGATATATAGTTACATGTATATGGACTATAAAGCTATACAGAGAGCAAGGTTCTGCCCAGGAATTTTTGAGTGGTGGGCTCCCAAGGGAGCTTAGCGGACACGCGAGGGAGCGCAGTGACCGGGTGGGGGTCAGAGGGAGAGGGCTACCCACCTTTTGCACATGGCAGATTTTTTAAAATTTGCAAGGTAAATGATGAACACACAGACAATTTGATGAGCAAATATTTTCAAATTGGACTTGAAGAAATTGATGCAGATTTCAAGCTCTTGTATTTATGTAGTGATATTAAAAAAATATAGGTGATGAACGGGAATGACAAAGTTAACAATATAAATGCATGCAAAGTTTACAAGGACATTTTTTGATGGCTTTGAGATAATAATACTGTATTTATCCCTGCTTTTCTACTTCTGGACTGGGTAATGGAAGTATGTCCCAAACAAGGTCATGCTGTCTTTACTTGGCACTTGAAACATTATTTGATATTTTATGGTTGTGTTAATGTGGCAATTACTGTTGAAGTACACCGGATTCAATTAAGCTATTTAACCTTGGGCACGGCGCAAGACAGTAATGAATCAATCCATCCATCTATCTTGGACCTTCAATCATACACAGTGTTAGAGATGTCATATACGACAACAATCGATCTGTGGCAATGGTCGGTTTGCGGCATGGAAGATTCAGTTGAAAAATATCATTCGAAGTTGTCTGTTTTGTGTGATTTACAAAAGTTGACTAAAATTAAAAAAAAAGGTACAGGTTTTTGAAAGTAATGACAGATCATGGAATTATGTTTTAGTGCTAGGCTAAGCCACCTTCCACCACACACCATGGGCAGAACCCTAAGAGAGAGTGCAGGGAATATGATAACTAGCTACTGTAGCCCAATAAAGTTAACCTAGAAATGCTACGCTACTTGGTCCAATTTTTGAATATATGTCTGGTTGAAGCAGTACTCCCAAAACTGTGCAAGTAAGAAAGTTGAAATGAAGCTGGGGGCATGACGCTTTGACTTTCTTCTTGCACAGTTTATGCAAATCATGATGACAATGTCATCTGTGATGAAACGCGAGCCAGTGTATGACGTTGTTCAATCAGCCTGACAACATCAAGAAAGGTGGTTCATAGGGCGGTCATGGGCAGATCATAGCTAACGTCAGATGATAGCAAATGATATTAAAATTTGCAGTATTTCGAAGCTGAACGATTTCTAGGACAAGAACCATGGAGCTCTTCCCTTGGGTATGAGCTCCATATTCACTGACTTAAAATGGTACAGTAGTTGTTTAAACATTTCAACAATCTTACTTTCACAGTTTTTTTACTTTAGCTATTCGAAACTTTGCGGAACTAGACCTAGTATTGTATCATTAGCCTACTAGGTGCAGCTGCAGAGAGGAATATCTACCAGTAGGCTTACGTAACTAAGATGATCTATCATTTATCCTTAGTTAAAAAATATAGTTACAATTAAAGGAAAGGGTTACAACCATGACCATATAATATATATTTACCTTTTTGAGTCAGTCTTTCCCGTCAAAACCCAATTTAACTAATCAATGTTAGTGGTCACTGAACCAACACAGGTGTGTTTCAGAGTCAGAGATGTTGTTGTTGTAAAGAAAATAACTATGCCAAATGGATTTACGTTTGTGACTGGCCTTGCCTTCCCTCCAAAATAAAATCACATGTTGAACGACAATGAATTCAATATATTGATGCACAACTCATATATCTTTCTCGAATGCAGCTCATCCTCTCGATTACTTAAGTGCACAGTCTCATCGAATGTCAAACAACTGTCAAATAATCCATTCGGCAGAAATAAAATGAAAGGTAAACAGTCTGTTGTGGCGCGCCGGTTTTCTAAGACAGGCGAAACTAACCGATCAAACTCTTGTTCGTGAGGAACCAAACGATGTTAATAAATAGTAGAACGCTTTAACGAGAAATATAAATAATATAAAATACAATATGTCGCACGATATTAAATATCATGTGGTACATGTATAAAGGCCTACACTATACCCTGTACGTCATTTTATTGTCATAGTCCTTTGGCATTTTTTTTAAAGTGGCCCATCAGTCATAATTTATTCTCCTACCTTATCGAAACCTATGTATATATATCATATCATTGTGTAAAAATAATGTTATTACACCTGAGTGGCCCGTGTAACACTTGCTAAAAAAATGAAAAAAAATGAAGCATTCAATTTTCAATTGTCGTTTTTTTCTAACTAAAGTCGGAAATGTTGTAATTTTGCGTTCAATTCATGTCTTTCATTTTTTCTGTCTCACTTTCATCAAACACAAATTTAAAATTGACCTTTTGTTTTTTATTTTTCAATATTTTTTCTTTAATTGTGCAAAGTGAAGAATCAAAAGTTACGATCTGCATTACTTGGCAGTCGGCACGTTCAGTTTTGCTTCAAACAAATTTTGTCGATTTGCTTTCTTATCCTTTTTTGCTTTACAAAATTCGGATGCATTTGCGAGTTACCGAACGAAACGTTATTAAAAATGTACATGTTTCTGAATAGTTTATGCATAAAACACTGCAGTCAACACGCTAACAATGAGTGATTCGAAAAGGCTTTGGCTATATAGCAGAACACACTTTTTTTTTCAAGCACGTCAAATGATGGAATTGTTAAGTTACCAGCCAGTATAACAAAGCTTTTAATTTTGGTGTTCTGGGCAAAGTGAGCTTAGAATATTACCAGACAACAAACTTGAGTAGACCTATCATATGAAGTGTAAAAAATTGCTTAACTTTTCAGTTAAACATTTACTCCTCTATATTAAACCTCTAGCGAGATATAGCGTAGGTTAATAATAACGTGGATCATAAAATATCGTTTTCCTTTTTAATATTAAACACAATGACTTGAAGGTCGTGTGAAATACAATGTTTAATCGAGAATTATATGATTTCAGCCACCATCAAATGATCCCATAAAAATAAAGAAATCGATTATACGTATACTGAGCAGACGGAGTAAGGTTTAAAGTTCAATCGCGGTAAGAAGCTGGTCACATATAGTTAAACCTATGGCTTGTTATAAATGTTTCAATATATTATAAATGTTATTAATGTTATACATTATTTCAAATAAATCGGCAAACAAATTATTGCTGGTGGAGTTTATCGTGGGTTTATGGTCATGGTATAAGGGAGGCAATACTGACATATTCACAAGCAGGTTCTGGTGGTGGAATAAAGAGACTTTAAGAGGACAGCATACAAAGTTATTGTCACATAACTATATTGTTGAAATAGACTGTAATCAAGTGACGTGGGGAAAAGGACACGTGGAGTGTATGTACAATATGGCAGCTGTAGAATAAACCCCGAGTTTAAATCAAGCGAGCCTTCGTCAGTCATTTCTACCACTAGTTTGTGTGATAGTTATAGAATAGAGACTCGATCCAATTCAGGATGGCATTTACTGCATCAGGTCTCAAATGTTGTGATAAGAAAGCATTGCATGCTATTTACACATGTAGTAGTACTACATGGGAAAATGCATATTTTTTTTTATGTTTTTCCACATTTGAAGAGTGGTGTCCCCAGTGTGTAGAAAGCCCAGGCGGAGAGAACGACGGGAGCCATCGTTGTTGCCCGACGGACAACACAGCCTTGGTATCCTCGTTCTAGATCAGTATTTTCATCTAGGTCTTTCCACCTACAATCAAGTAAGCTTTGACAAAATATGTCCCAGTTAGCACTGTCATAGTTCCCCAGCCGTCTCTCGTATTTTACATGTTGTGATACACATGATAATATTGTTACATAAGTGGGACAATGACTAGAGTAAAACTTTGACAAAGTATCGGAAACTATAATAAGGATACCACCGGAATAGATGTTTGGGTCTAATAATGTCCCGGAATCTGGGCGGGCTGGTTGTGTTGTTATTATAGATCAAATCCAAATCTAATGATGATATCACGGACATGAAATTTTGAAATAATTGAATCTATTTGAAAACGAATTGACGTCATATGGGGGAATATTTGTCAATCCGACGGGCAACCCAAATGCTCACCTCTAGGTTTAGGCTAACCAGGTCATGGTACTTCGCAATCAAATAAACACTACTTTTTTATAGACTGTGTGTACCAACAAAATAATGTACAATTTGCGCTAAAGAGCAGCCAGTAGGTCAACCAGCAGCCTGCTTGTATTTGGCCAGTTGCTGGGTGGGAGCCTGCTTGTATTAGGCCGGTGACTGGGTGGGAGCCTGCTTGTATTCGGCCGATGGCTGGGTGGGAGCCTCCTTGTATTAGGCCTGTGGCTGAGTGGGAGCCTGCTTGTATTAGGCCGGTGGCTGGGTGGGAGCCTCCTTGTATGAGGCCGATGGCTGGGTGGGGGCCTCCTTGTATTAGGCCGGTGGCTGGGTGGGAGCCTCCTTGTATTAGGCCGATGGCTGGGTGGGAGCCTCCTTGTATTAGGCCTGTGGCTGAGTGGGAGCCTCCTTGTATTAGGCCTGTGGCTGAGTGGGAGCCTGCTTGTATTAGGCCGGTGGCTGGGTGGGAGCCTCCTTGTATTAGGCCAGTGACTGGGTGGGAGCCTGCTGGTATTAGACCGGTGACTGGGTGGGAGCCTCCTTGTATTAGGCTGGTGACTGGGTGGGAGCCTGCTTGTATTAGGCTGGTGGCTTGGGGGGCTGCTTGTATTAGACTGGCGGCTGGGTGGGAGCCTCATTGTATTAGGTTCGATGGCTGGGTGGGAGCCTGTTTGTATTAGGCCGGTGGCTGGGTAGGAGCCTCCTTGTATTAGGCCGATGGCTGGGTGGGAGCCTGCTTGTATTAGGCCGATGGCTGGGTGGGAGCCTCCTTGTATTAGGCGGGTGGCTGGGTGAGAGCCTCCTTGTATTAGGCCGGTGGCTGTGTGGGAGCCTGCTGGTGCTCTCTGAGCTAAGGGGCTTCAGGACGACAATTTCTTGTGGTGTCTGTTACGATATAATGATTTACGAGAGTTCGACAATAATACATGTGTTCATTCTGCAGTCGTAGCTACGTCGTGGTGTTATTCTCTACAAAATTGAGCCTTTATGATTTGTAAGTACAAACCATAACATAGTGTCAAAAGTGGGATAGTGTCTTCACTCGCACAATAACCACAAAACTTTTTCTCTGCACGGCGATAAGTGCATCTTAAAATTTTATTAAACTTTTTCACCATGACCAGCAGCGATAGCCCCAAGCAGCAACAACAACAACGCCATTTCTACGGCTCACCAATGCAGTCACACGTGGCCACAGACCACCATTAATTTTACATAAGCCGTAATGTTAACGTTTGGTTCCTTAGCTCCTTCACAAACTTTCGTTGGGCGAAAACCTCTGGCATATAACTTAATTAGTCCTTGTCGAGTACACGATCAAAAGCTTGACAGGTCATGATGGTTGAAATTTTGAACTAGCTGCCTTGGAAGATAATAGGGGTCTGACTGCCCTGCCTCAGAATGTAAACAACAGCCGAATCACACCTCGCTCAACAGTCTCCATACACCAAATGGGACCTATTTAGGCTTTAATACGGAAGTTGTAATAGGGGTCTTATTCCACGTGCTACTCACCCCGCCACATCTTGATACAAGGTGGAATTTGGCTGTCAACTGGAAGAAATGGAGACAAATTTGGGACTCGTTCGAAGTTGTGACACGCTTAACTGAACAATCTAACAAATACAGGGTGGCAACCTTTATAACTTCAATAGGCTCTGATGCACTTGAAATCTACAATGGTCTTCCATTCGAGGCCGATGATGATAAAAAAACTTAATCTCATGGATCAACACTGTTTGGGAGAAACAAATGTTAATTATGAGTACCATACATTTAATAACAGAATTCGAGCTCGATGAAACCATCGATATGTACACATCTTCTCTCCATTCGTATTCTGGCGAGAGATTCTATAGTTCACGTCACGTGCTAAGACGAAGGATGTAGGATAGCTTCTATTTTAGAATGATCTTCTCTCAGGGCACTTGCCCAAAGCTGTGATTTCCGTGATCTGCACGACGAACTAAGAATCGTATGCGGTATCCATGACAATGGTGTAGGCCTACGTAAAAAACTACTTCAGGAACCGAAGCTAACACTTAAACGCTGTGTTAACATCTGTTGTGCTGCCGAATGTACCACTGCCCTACTAAAAGTTGTCAGGTCACAGTGAAGATTACATGATTTTCAAAACTCTAATAAATCGTCTGGACGTGATAATAAAAATTCTTCAATGGATAAAAAAAAAAATCAAACATAACTCCCAGTCTAATCTACAACTGTAACTTTTGTGGGGGTAATCATCTACCATCTCGAGATAAATGTCCTGCTTATGGTGCTACTTGTGGTTTCTGTGGAAAGGAAAATCACTTCTCCTCAATGTGTTTAAGCTGAAAGCTTGTTTAAAAAAAAAATCCTGAAGACTCGCACAAGTCAAGAATATACACACCAATGCTGATTGATAATACCCTGGTAAAATTTCAAATTGATTGCGGTGCTACCTGCATTGCAATTTGTCAAAGTGAACTACCAGCCGATGCAGTCATAGAACACTCAAACTCTAAGCTGACTATGTTCAATAAAACTCTACACTGTCTACAATGGGAAAAACAAGAATACGTCTTCAAAATCCAAAAAATTCTAAAAAATACAGAGCAGAATGTATTGTACACATGATGTTATTTCTCAACTCGGGTGTGAAGCAGCTCAGCAAATGAACTTGTAGAAGAAAACATCCTGTCTCTCAAGCCATCAGGGGCAAGTAACTCTTCAAATACTACAACACCCCAATCCCAAATCAACACAGGTCTTACGAAAATTGACATTATAAAAACACATGCTGATGTGTTTGAAGGAGATGGATGTCTTCCCGGCGATCTACATCTTGATATTGACCCCACCGTCCCTCCTGTCCGCCTACCATTAAGAAGAGTGCCTATATTTATTAAAGGCCAACTTAAATCAAAACTTTCTCAACTTGAAGCACGTAATATAATTAAACGTGTTGGCACGCCAAGTGACTGGGTATCAATCCCTCAGGGAAACTCAGAATCTGCATAGACCCGAAGCCTCTTAATAAAGCGTTAAATCGTAACCACTACCCTGTTCCGTTTCTAGAAGATCTCCTGCCAGAACTCTCTAAAGCTTAAGTGTTTACACTATGTGATGTAAAGAACGGATTCTGGCATATTAAGATGGACCAGGAATCCAGCTTTCTTACAACACTTAAAACCCCTTTTAGGCGCTACAGATGGTTGCGTATGCCCATCGGGATCTCCCCTGCTTCGGAACTATTTCAATTTTACCTGGATCAATCGCTGGAAAACTTATCTGGTGTCATTGTTATAACTGACGACATTTTGATCTACGGTGAAGGTGATGATTACGACAGTGCAGTAGCAAACCATGTTCAACGTTTAGCACAGCTCCTTCAATGATGTAGGGAAAAGAACATGAAGCTGAACAAAGATAGATTTCAACTCAAAATGAATGAGATTCCGTTCATTGGACACTTACTCACTGTTGAGAGCGTCCGCCTAGACCGTAACAAAGTGGATGCTGTTCTGCAAAATGATTAAACCTACAGATGTAGCTGGCGTGCAACAAATACTATGCGTTGTAAATTACCTGTCAAAATTTCTTTAAAATTTATCTGACCTGTGTGAACCACTGAGACAGTTAACCAAACAAGAACACGCATGGAGCAACAAGTTTACATATGTTCGAAAAGTTACTGTGGGAAGTGATCACAAACCACTCATAGCTATTCAAAACAAACCCCTACTCTCAACTCCAAAACGTCTCCAATGTATGCTACAATCTCTCCAGGAAATTTTCTAGAAGAAAGGTAGTCATATGTATCTGGTTGATACATTATCAAGAGCTTATCTACCCACTACAGAGCACACTAACAGCTTTACTCTAGAAGTTCTCTCTACCAGTCTATACTGAGATGAAAATGACGTTTAACACATCAATATGACTGATTATATTCCTGTCTCAAAAGACAGTCTTTGTTTAATAAAATAAGCTACTCTAAAAGACGAACAACTACAGTGCCCTACCAGTGTTATTTTACAGGGATGGACTAAAACACAATAACAAGTACCAACTCTAGCCCAGTCTTACTTTCATATGAGAGACGAGATGACTGTACAAAACGGCATTATGTTTAAAGGAAATAGATGTTCATGTATTGTTCCGAAGTCTCTACGTCCTGAAATTCTTAAAAGATTACACAGTTCTCAAATTGGTACACAAGCTTGCTGCCGCCGAGCACGTGGAAGTGTGTACTGGCTGGCCTTCAATCAACTTACAAATGATCGACTTCATCGCCAAATGTGATGTTTGTCGTACTTTTGAAAAGTAACAATCTAAAGAGGTGCTAGTTTCACACGAAATTCCTAATCGGCCCTGGTCAAAGATTGCTACCGATTTGTTCTCATTGGATGGTGAAAGTTACCTTATCACAGCTATTTTTTCTGAAGTGGACAGAATTGATGAGAAAACAGCTAAACTTGTTATCAGCAAACTAAAATCTCACATGCCTGATATTATGTTCTCTGTCAACGGCCCGTCGTTTGAATCGAGAGAATTTAAAGCATTAGTTGACAAATATGAAATTCAACATATAAGTTCATCACCAGGACATTCTTAATCAAATGGGAAAATTGAATCGGCTGTAAAGATTGCAAAACAACTCATCAAAAAAGCCAAAACATCTAAAAGTGACCCATTTCTAGCCTAAGTATAGACTACAGAAATACTCCTACCGGAGGTATGACTACTTCACCCGCTCAACGACTCTTAAACAGAAGACCTAAAACGTTGCTACCTGTGAGGGAAGAACTGGTAAAACCATATGTCCCTAAAGGCATTTTAAAGCAAAAACAAGAAAAGAAGAGAAAACATCAGTGGTGTTATAACCGCGGAGCAAGAGACCTTTCACCTCTTCATAATTGACAAACTGTTCGTGATAAACCTCTTAGGAAACATGTACACGAATGGCAAAAAGGCAAAGTTTAACAACAAGTTAATATTCTATCCTATGAGATTGGAATTGAAAATGGCAGCACACAGCGTAGAAACAGACGTTATATTAGAAACTCATAGAGTCACCTATACAACAACCTGAGGTTCGTAGCTGTCCTGATACATGTGTTACCAGTTCAGCCGTGGAAATGAATGTTAAACAACCACAACCAGTGTCACTGCCACGTCAGAATACAACCAGAAGTGGTCGAGCAATTACGCCTCCATCCTATCTCAGTGAATATGTGCAATGACTCGTCTAATGATTGCTTACGTAAATGACCTTATCGATTACCAATTTTCATTGACACTTTGTTCAATTGAACTTTTGATAATTGTTCAAAACATTTTTCATGATTAATTACTTTAAATGCCATTCCGATAGCTTTATCTTCTTTAAAATTTCTTTGAAAGGAAAGATGTTACGATAATGATTTACGGAACTTGCCGAGTAATTCCGATTATCTTATGTACGAGAGTTCGACAGCAGTTGCAGCTACGTCGTCGTGTTATTCTCCACAAGATTGAGCCTTTATGATTTGTAAGCACAAACCATATCAGTGTCCAGTGTATCGTCTTGTAATTGCATTGTGACGTCTACAATGTTGCCAGCGTCGGTTTTGGTGGTTTCTTTCACCGGTTGGGCTGGCACGCCGTCATATAAGTAAAAGTACGGCATAAAACCCCAATCAAACAAAAACACAAATCCTTGTCTGAGTTTAGTTTAAATTAAAACTCGAAACAAATGTGTCCTCGTCAATGTTGCGTTCGATCAGAGTTACCTCCCATGGCCGCTACCATAACAAGGGTGTTGGGTTCTTATGACATCGAAAACAGTTAATGACGTTGCACAATTAGTCTACCAGATCGGATGTTTCCGATATGATACAGTCATTTAAATTTAGAATGCGAAGAAGTTATGTTTAAGCTATTTCCTTCACAACTAACTGTTACATTTTACTCTCAGTTTGATTAAATTTCGAATACAAATTTTTAACTGAAGGCGGGGTTTTCTGTTTTTGTTTGGTCGGGAGTTGAAAAATCTCACGCAGTGTACCTTAACCCCCGGCAAATTGGCCAATCAAAAATAAAGGAATTTGGTTGACGGATAATATCATGTTTTATATAGTTGCCAAATTGACAATACAATATGGCCGCCATCATGTATCCGCCGGAAATGGTTTCTATTAAAAATTGGCATCAGGGCTCATGCTTAACATGAAATGCAAAATGCCGCTTTTGTCCTGCATGTCCATGTCCATGTAAAATATGGACCTAAGCTGCTGGACCCCCAAAAAGACGCTGGCAAACATAGAAGACGCCACAATACATTTACAGGAAAACAACAAATCGGCTTCATGATGCACAAAACAGCACCAGGGCATAGAAGGCTCCCAAACCAACCACCCGCTGAGCCTTACGTGCACAATAATACAGATATCTAGATTGGTTGATTAGTGTGTAACGTTGTATCCAAGGTTATTTTACTCCAATAAGGGTGTGCCAGCCCAATGCCCCAAGGAAACCATTCTGGGTGTCTTAAGCAAAAGACAACGACTAGGCAAGTCAATCAAATAACGCAAATCATAACCGTCACATGAGATCGGTTTCGTGTAGTGTGATTAATCTTTTTTTTATAAAAAA